>JADLZL010000028.1:0-276368 GCA_015844335.1 Chrysopogon serrulatus | reverse complement strand
GATATCCTCTGTTTTTAGTTCTTGTGTGTCATGAAAAAATAATCAGATAATGGATTTTCATGCAGATCTGAAGTTACTTATATGCTCTCTTGTTAGTTATGCAGATCTTAATGTTTATGTGATGCAGTAGTGTATTAATTCCGAACACATAGGCTAGCCTGATTTTAAGTTAGTCATCATCTTTGTTCTGTTGTTGCATAATTGTTAGTGTTCTTAGACTTGCTTATACTTTGGGTTTCTAGTGATGATTATTGATGTCACAGTGTTCCTTATTAATTTTGTTTGAATAAAAAAATCCCATGTAATACACTTATTTTACAGAGCAGTAAAAGATGTAATATTTTTCTGCATTGTTGTATCTAGCTAAATGTGACATTCGCTGCATAATTGTACCTAGCTTATTGGTATAAAATTCTTCTGCATATGCTGCATTTTTCTTTTTGTTTTTACCTAGCAAACCACTGCCGGTCTGTAATAAAACCGGCAGTGGTGTTTCAAGTACCATTGCCAGTTTAGAACCAGCAGTGATAGCCTCGATCATGACTTCAGCTTACCCACTGCAGGTTCAATTTCCAGCAGCGCAGGGGGTTTTCGAATTGACAATACTAGTCTTTTATGTACTAGTGGTTGTTGATGGCAGTGGCAGAAGACAGAAAAAAATATAAGGTGTGGCAGAATTAGGTCATCGCATTGTGCCTCTGTCTCCTGTATCTACTCATCCATGACTGTCAGGTTGTCGCGTTAGTTGCGCCTTCATGGCTGCTCAATTACTTGTTTGTCCATCAACTTAGTCCTCATTTTATATATTTGCAACATTTTTCACGAAACACCTTTTGTGCATGAAGGATCTCAACGTTAAGAATAAGGGATTTTATTTCCCTAGTTTAGATTATGTGTGATCTGATCTGATTTGGTCTATCTCCTTAGCCGGTTATTTCTTTCAATAGACTAGAGTTACCTAATTGAAGAGTACCATGTTCTTTGACTGGACGCTTGATGTATAGGCTCTAAGCCTCTAATGATATTTTCTTTCCCTAGGGATACTGAATAGATGGAATAACAGTAATGTCAGCATCGCCGGTGATATGAATGAAAGGATAGAGCACATTATAAGCCCACTCTAGTCTCAGGTCACTGCTCCGTCTTTGGCCACTGCTCCATCTCCCTGCTCGCTCCATCTAGATCCCATCGCAGCCATCACTACCATCTACAAGTCATCGCTCCGCTAGACGAATCCGAAATTGCCATGGCACCACAATGACCGGCCTGGTGGCGAGTGAACCGCCCCCTTCTCGAAGACCTGCTACAGGACATCCTTCTTCGCGACGAGGATCAACATTCTCCGCGCTTCCTACGCCTACAAATCCTCCTCCCGCCTTTGGTCCGTCCTCCCTCCGCCTATCCTCGGTGTGCTTATCCTTGGTTTTGTACACTTCCACCTGGTAGCGCATGTCTTCACATGTTGTAGACGCCCTCTCTCATTGCTTGTTCTTCACCGTAGCTCTGATGCTATTTGTTACAAAATCCGTAAGCGCAGTACGACGGATGCAAACGCACGAACAAGAATGACACAAGACAATGTCTTTTAACGAGGGTTCGATGACCCGCCTACATCATTGGGGCTTGATTATGGGCATTCCTTGTAACACCTCTCATGTTAAGCATGATTAGCATTGCATTCATTAAGCATAAGCGTCATTTAAGCGTTTTATCAATTATTATTTCATGTGGCTAGTTTAAATTCAAAATTAATCTTTGCTATGCTTGATCCATGTTTGAAATGTTGCTTAGAATGTTTGTCATGATCTATGTTTGCTTAGGGTTTGCTTGGTAATTAGTTTGTGCTAATCATGTCATCAACCCTAACCATTTTCCTTTATAAAGAAAAATAAGAAAAATCCTTTCTGTTGACACAAAAAAGTGACTTTTCACGCCAAGCACACAAAGCAAGCCAAAAAGTGTAGCTTCAATCGGACAGCCGTATGGTTTGGAAATCTGGAAGCGTGCCAGTCAATTTGACCTAAAAACTGACAAGGGATAAAAGATTGTTAAATATAAAAATCGGAACGTGCCGGATGAGACCGCATAGCCCGTATATACGGCCCCTCGGCCACTTTTCGACGACATACAGCTATAGAAGCTGTCTCGCCAATCATGCACATGACTCATTCGCTAAAGTGAGAAAGAAACACGAAATCATTGATTGCCGAACATGCATGCATGAGAAGACATGTTTAAACAATTAAAACTAATTATTGTCGTTAGCGCATAACCAAGCTCGACAAACTAGCCGACTTCGGGGTCCATGAAGAAGGAACATGCATGCTAGCAAGATTAAACCTAATAAAACCCGATCCGCCGCGACGACACTTAGTTCTACTAAGATCTAAACGCATTTTAACATGCAAGAATCAAGAACATGTGACAATCTTAGATTGGTCTAATTCGGCTATGTAAACATATGATTTATTCATCACGACGACATGGGAATAAAGTCATTAGAGAGCAAATAGATCTATAAAAATAAAGAGCCGAAACCGACTAATCTAGATTGGGCAAAAGAGTGTTACAAATAAATTACACATTAAAGATATGCAACACGTGATAACTTAATGAATCTATTAGATCTTGCCAAATCTAATAGAGCCGATAACTATCTTGCTTTTGCAAAGCTATCAAGCGGACGCCTGCCGCACGGCCATCTAGTCGAGATAAACTATGCATAAGCTAAGACTTCTTGATCATCAAGTAGACGCCTGCCGCACGGCCATCCCATCGAGATAAACAAGACTACTTGCATCAATATCTAAATCCACCGTATGATACTAGACATGATAACAAGGTTGCCGGTACTTACGGAGGTCGACGGATCGATGACTCCTCTCGAAGAACTCGACGACACGACATAAGGACTCGAAACTTGGCACGGGGCCGGTTGTATTGGTTTGATTGTGAATTCCCTTTACAATGGTCGAGGGTTTATATTTATACCCTGGACAAACATAAGTCCTAGATGTATACGACATAAAGATATTAAGGCAAGCAAAAAGCCATCATCTTTATTCCTCTCGAATTGTCACGTTTTTTCTTCCTTTAAAGTCGGCCACCTTGCTTCCCGAATAGAACCACCGCGTTTAAAGATAGCCGCACGCGTGATCGCTTGCCGAACCACCCGGAGTCAGTTGCATATACGCTTGCCGAAGAGCTCAATGTTAGCCGACCGCACCCGCAATTTGCCGAACGCGTTGAATTCCTGCCTTCTCATATACTTTGCCGAATCGGCCCACCTGTCATTGATCTTTACCGAAATCCAGTGTTAACACATGCCCCCTCAATTTTGGGATAAAAGTGATTTTGTTCCGAAATTGACCACAAACTCTTTTCTCGTTTAGGTCAACACTGTTCAAATCCGCAGCCGCCACTCAAAATCCGATTTTTCTTCGTCCCAGATTTGAGCTTACTTCCAGTCCCCAATGGCGACCCAGGATGGAGTTCCAGAGGTACTTTTGATTTCTTTCATGTATTCGGCAATTTCTCCCTTGATCTTTCACCTTTCCTGATTCTTCTTCGGTCATATTACTCTCTTGAAGGAATACAAGGATGAAATTTTGATCCCTTATGCCGCAAACCCTGATTTATACTTTCTGGGTCCGATGGGGAACCCCAATCCGATTGAATTTGTGGAGAAAGAGACCTTGAGGATTCCTTTCAAATCCGGAATTGCTCCTCCGAACCGATGGCCAAGCACCTTCAAAACCTGGTCTTTTCCTCTGATTTCTGGATGGCGGAAGTGGTACCGGAGAATGTTGAGCAAGAGTAGCATCCACCGGGATTCTCAAGATATTCAAAGATTGCTTGGAACTATCTCTGTCAGAAACACCCCGGAATGATTCTCTTTTGATAGCAGCCTCCCACTTCTGGTCTGATGCCACCAACACTTTCATCTTCGGTCATGGCCCGATGTCTTTTACTTTGGCCGACATTTTCATGATGACAGGCCTTAATGTGACGGCCCCGTATATCCCTCTAAATACAAGAACAACAAAGAAATGAAAAGCAATCAAATCGGGAGCGGGTGGACCAAATATATCCGGACCTACATGTCGACGGGCTCTATAGATAACAAGGAATATAAAGCTTTCCTGAATATATGGCTTTGCAGGTTTGTTTTCTGTGGTAAATCCAATGAGCCAACCCTCAATCACATAGTGATGGCTGAGGAATTGGTCTGCAGAACTTTAATCCCTCTGGGCAAATATCTTTTAGGAGTCGTCTATCACATGATGCATCGATCACTTTGCCGATGCGCCTTCACGGGAAAATTCACTATATAAATGGTCCCTGGTGGTTCATGCAGATGTGGCTACAATTGTACATACACCAGATTGTCTCTGTGGACCTTAATAACTTGGGTTTCCCTTCTGTTAATGATGATGAAGACGGCCAAGTGAAAGAGAAAGCTTGTCAAACTTATGGAGAAGCAGCAGCTGCTATCATCATTGACATAGACCTTGGTCATTTGTTCAAGTTATTCTTCAAAGGTTTTAATCATGTGATATGGCTCCCTTACAGAGAAGGTGATACTTTAACTCTGCCCTACAAATTCAGTTATGAATCTGGCTGCTCAGACAGGGTTGCTGTAGAGATCTTCAATTCTTTTATCAAGCCCTATGTTTTGCCAGCAGAGTTTCACCATGGGAGGTTGCTGAATCCTTCTTATAAATTCTATAACCAAACATGTCAGCCAGGCAGTTAGGTTGTGGGCAGCTCCCCTCAAGATTGTTCTTTTCTACCATCATAAGGCCCAGAGAGAGAGTAGGAGATGAAATGGAGGCCAAAAAGGTTTTTGAGCTTGGATGGGATCTGCCAGAATTCATGCCTTCACCTCTACGATTAATAGAAGCTGCTCATCCTCTGTTCTCCTCTTGGTGGCAAGAGTGGTGTGCCCACATTTTTAACACGCCAGTACACCCTCTGTGTCAAGATTTGCATACTCAATTTGATTCTGACAGTGAGGTAAGCCTTTCATACTCATAATCTCCTCTTTTTTCTGGTTTTACTTTTATTCAGTATTTTACTGTCTTTTGTAGGATCCTGAGCCTACTCCTCCTTCCCAAACAGCCCAATATTACAAAGCTGGACCTATTCCTGCTTTAGGTTTTGATGCCCCTTCTCTGGCAATCTTTATGAAAAGACCAGCAGTTTTGGGCACAGCTCCTTCAAGAGGGGAAGGCAAGAGGAAAGCCATAACTGGATCAAGTAGAGATGTCAATGTGCCCAGAAGAACAAGATCCAAGAAAGCCAAACTTTCTCCCAAAGTATACTCTTGGTCAGCTTTGTTTTGAACCGTGATGGAGCTTATTTGCTTATTATCTTTCTTTCCTTTTTTATAGCCACAGGTCAAGCTCTCAAGATCAGCCAGTGTACCAAGAGTTACTGAAACATCTTCTCAGGCACCTGAGGATGTAGAAATTCAGGAGACCACTGGCCACATAGGTATTATTTTTAGCCAATTGCTCCCTTTCTTTGTATCAGGCAAACTGAGTAATTCACACACTTTGCTACCTGATATTTTATAGAGACAGATCATCCTTTGGATGAAATGGCAGAAGAATCCTCTCCTCATGCTTCGTTGACAAGTGCAGAAATTCATGAAGCCATTGGACATATTGGTACTTCCTATATACTTTTTCCTTTTCTTTTCTTCCTCAAAACTTACTTGTTGCACTCATTAATCATTCTCGATGATTTTCTGAATGAGATAGAGGGATCATCTCCCCATCAATCTTCAAGCTCATCATCTCTGGGCATCCAACCAAACCCTCAACCAAGCCAGGGCAGGAGCCAGCCTAAAGAAGTTTCTGCACAAAAGGTAATTCTTTACCTTATTGATTTCTTAAACAATTTTGACAAATCGGCTAATGGTCTTTTCCTTTCTTTAAGGATGAGGTCAAGCCGACTGTCATCTACTCTTTCACAATTGAAGAATATATCAATGAAGGAGGTGAAGAAGCTACATCTCAACAGAAGTTATCAACAGAGAACCAGGCTCGACTGAAAGAAATTGCTCTTCTTTTAACCAAGGATATCAACATTCTGGTTCAGGATGCAGACCAAATAAGGGACCTTTTTGAGCTTATTGATCAAGAAATTCTCCAAAGTCTCAGGGCCCCTTTAGAGTCTGCAGCTCAACTTGATGACCATGTTGGTAAGGTTAGGAGAGCAAATAAAAACATAGCCTCCAGAGCTGCCCTGCAAGATGACAATCTGATAAAGAAACAACAAGTCAAGGAGCTGCATTCCTAGATTCAGGCTGCTAAACAATCTTTGGCAACTCTGGGGCCTGAGCTGGCAACTATGGAGGAAGAGAAGGCCAGACTGGAAGTTCGATTAACTCAGTTAAACACCAACATTCAGTCCCATAAAGACAAGATTGCCAATTTGCCAAACTCCATAGATGCAGCCAGAATGAAGATAGCTTCTGTCATCAAGGAGAATCAGCAGATCAAGATCAGGCTTTTCAAAATCCAAAGCTCTGAGGATGATGATAACAAAGTGCTGGAGGAAGTTAGCCGAATTAGGAATGATGCCATAGATGCCATTAAACTGCTCCTAGACAATTGAAGCACTGGCTTGTAATGTATTCATATACTGTATCTCTTTATCTACTGCAGTCCTTATGATGTTTCGGTCCTTTTTTCTCAATCTGATTGATGACATAGCCGAACGCTGCGGGTTTCCGATCAAATGAACACTCAGCTGTTCCAAACTTCCCGATCAGGAAAATAGCCGATCCCTTTGAACCGTCGCTTTTGATTTAGCCGAGCCTGGCCCAGTCCGGTAACGGCCCAAAAAAGAAGTAAACCCTACTTCATCGTTTGGTATACCCTGAGTAGTGCGCCATGACTTCCATTTTGGCCTATAAATAAAGCCCTCCTCTGGCTTCCACTGCCATCGCCGGTTAGCATTCATCTCCATCTTCTCACCTTCTCGCCGAAACCCTTCAGGAAGAAAACTCCACCTCCAAATCACCAATGTCGAGTGGTGGTGACCGTGGGAAGCGTCCAGCTGAAGGAGAGGCAGGAGGGAGCAGGGCGCCACGCCGGCAACGCCATGGGTAAGATTAATCTGCCGTCTTTGCGCGTCATTGCTCACTGTTCATCTTCTAACCTTTCGGTTCTCCGTCTTTCTCAGGCCGCGAGTCATCACGGGGCAATACCATTTGCTGCCCCCAATGGTGGTGACTCAACCGGGCACCGCCAGCCAACCGGTGTCGGTTGCCGGTTCCTCGAGCTCCTCAAGCTCTTCCGACTCCAGCAACTCCTACAACCCTAATCCCTGGGGTCCAGCGGAGTCGGAGGAGGAGCCCTTGTACGATCATGAGGAGGCGCTCCGCTTCCGCAAGAAGAGGGACGAGGCCCGGAACGAGCTTGGCGAGGTCTCCAAGCAGTTCGGCGTTGCACAAGCCGAATGGGAAGACCAGCGCAAACTGTTCTACGACGCCATCACCAGTTCGTTAATCATCGATTTCAATCTGTTCATTATCTTCATTGTACTAATCAGCTCTTCATCTTTCAGCACTCTCCGTGGAGAACGAGCGGTTGAAGGCAGCAGCAGCCAGGGCGGCCGACAAGGTGAATGCCCAGGGAGAGACCTCTGAGGCACGCCTAGATGCCATTGATGGCCGTGTTGATCAGGCCGTCATCCAAGGTGTTCACCTTGGCGTCTCCCTCGGTTTGGCGGCGATGTCTTCTCGCACCGGTGAGGACTACTCTGTTCAAGCCGTCGGCTTTGCAGGGGGCCAGCCTCATGAGGTGGAAGACATCGAGGAGCAGCTGGAGCTCTACGGGGACCATGCTGCTGCCCTTGCCGAATCCACCAATCCCCAATCTGTACTCAACAGGCTGTTCCAAGAGTAGTTTGTAATTAGGGACTGTCTTGTGAATAATAAGATCATCTTCTGAAAATGTATCTATTCATAATCTTGTGTTGATTGCCAGATGAATGTCTTCAGTGTTCTTTCTCATTCGAAACAGTTCTTGAGTGATTTCCCGAATACAGTGACATCACCTTAATCGATTAGATCTTAGTATTTCACCACGAACGATTTGACGCGTCACTGAGCAGTATCATTCAAGATTTCACCTTTCTCTCTTCCCGATAAACCAACCAGTCAGAACGTTGAAGTCAATATAAGATCATTTGGTTATATTTTGAACTAAAGGCGACACGAATCGTATCGGCTATTTACCAACTTTGTATTTTTTCACTAAAGGCGATGTTGTTTCATCGGCTGTTTGATTTCAAATTCTCTTCACGAACCAACTTCGACACTAGGGTAGTATTTCTTAAGATATCGTCCGTTGATAGCTCTAGTAAATTCTTCCCCAAACAAAGTCTTCAAAATATATGCATTGCCGGGCACGCATTTTTCTATCCGAAAGGGTCCTTCTCAATTCGGAGACCACTTGCCGAATGCCCTGTCTTTCGATCCAATCGGCAGTATAGTCTTCCACACCAGGTCACCTTCCAAGAATTGTTTCACTCTAACTTTCTTGTTATAATACTTGGCAACACGTATCTTATTCTTCTCAATATTTTCCAATGCCTTGAGACGAATAAAATGTAAATCTTCAATTCATCTATCATCAGATTTGCATAATCTCCTTTTTCTAAATCTTTTTGCAACATTACTCGTCTTGACCCCGATTGCAATTCCCATGGTAGGATAGCATGATGCCCATAAACCAATTCATAGGGAGATGTCTGAGTTGACCCATGACAAGCCATTCGATAAGCCCACAATGCTTCGTTGAGAACCAAATGCCATCTCTTCGGTCAAATGCCATCTCTTCGGTTTCACATCAATCTTCTTTCGAATAATCTTGATCATAATTTTATTGGATGCTTCTGCTTGCCCATTGGCTTGTGCATAATAAGGAGAAGAATTATACAGCTTGATCCCCATGTCTTCGGCAAAATCACAAAATTCCGAAGAAGTAAACTGAGTTCCTTGATTAGTTGTTATGTTTTGAGGGATTCCAAATCTGTAAATTATATGCTCCTTGACAAAACTGACCATATTTTCTGATGTAACTTTCTTCAAAGGAATGGCCTCAACCCATTTAGTAAAATAATCTATGGCCAGGAACACAAACTTATGCCCTTTGCTCGAAGGAGGATGTATTTGACCAATTAGATCTATACCCCATCCTCTAAATGGCCATGGCTTGATTATTGGGTTCATAACAGATGCTGGAGCCTTTTGAATATTGCCAAACTTTTGACAATCATGACACCCCTTATAATAATCGAAGCAATCTTCCAGCATAATTGGCCAAAAATAACCAGTTCTCTGAATTATCCATTTCATTCGGTAAGCTGATTGATGTGCACCACATAATCCTTCATGCACTTCATACATCACCTTTTTGGCCTCTTCTTGATTTAAACATTTGAGCAACACTCCATCTATAGATTTGTAATACAGGTGATCATCAAGAAGGACAAACTTAAGGGCTTTGTACCTGAGCTTTCGGGCAACTTTCTGCGATGGATCCTTTAGATATCTGGTGATTTCGTATCTCCAATCGCCAGCCACCTGCTCGGCATCCGGAACATTCTCTTCTATAGTGAAGACCTCTTGATTTTCATGATATCTCGAAGCAGTTTGGGTCAATCTATTTGCTCCTTCATTGTGCCCTCTAGGGATATGATGCAAGGTTGCTACCCGAAAGATTTTCAAAAGTTTCTGGCATTCCTCATAATATTCTCTTAATGTATCATTCTTGCATTCATATTGGCCAGTCAACTGGTTAATCACCAGCTCAGAATATCCAAAGATTTCAACAGCAACGGCTTTTATTTCTACAAGAAGCCGAAGCCCTCTAAGTGATGCTTCATACTCTGCTTGATTGTTAGTCACATGAACTTCAATGGGAATAGCATATTCAAAAGTTACTCCCTGTGGAGAAATTAATAGAATACCAGCACCCCCACCTTTGCTGCAGGATGAACCATCGAAAAATAGAGTCCAAGGCACAATGCTTACTATACTAGTGCTAAGGTCATGATGTTGTGTAATAAAATCAGCAATAATTTGACCCTTCACTGCCTTTTTGCTGATTCGTACTTTTAAATCGAATTCCGAAAGCTAAAATCCACTTGCCAATTCTTCCATTTAAAATTGGCATTGACAACATATGTTTGATTACATCATGACTCGAAATAATCACGCATTCGACTTTTAATAAATAATGCCGAAGCTTGGTACATGAGTAATACACACACAAGCAAAGTTTTTCCATAGCCGAATACCTTGTCTCCGGGTCTAACAGCTTTCGGCTAAGATAAGCTATAACTCTCTCCTTTCCTTCATATTCTTGCATGAGGGCCAATCCTATTGTTAGGGTATCGGCCGCCACGTACAACCTAAAAGGCTTATTAAGTTGTGGAGGTACCAAAACTGGTGGTGCCTTCATGTACTCTTTAATTTCATCAAAAGCCTTTTGCTGCACGTCACCCCATACAAATTCTTGATTCTTCTTGAGCTTTAATAATGGAGAAAAAGGCAAGATTCTTTCTGACAAATTGGAAATAAACCTTCTTATGAAATTGATCTTGCCAAGCGGTAGATTGTAATTCTGTGAGATTAGTTGGAGAGACAACTTTATCTATTGCCTCCATGCTCTTTTTTCCAACTTCAATTCCTTCTTTGTGAATAAGGAATCCCAAAAACTCACTAGCTGACACCCCGAAGGCACATTTGTTTGGATTCATCTTCAAACCATGTTTTCTAGTGCATTCCAAAGTTCTTCTCAGATCAGCTAGGTGTCTTCCATAATCTTTAGATTTGACTACTACGTCATCAATATAAATCTCCACAATTTTGCCGATCAACTCATGAAATATGTAATTCATGGCTCTTTGATAAGTTGCTTGCCGGGCATTCTTCAACCCAAACGTCATTACAATCCATTCAAATAAACCAATGTGGCGGGGCATCTAAAAGCCATTTTTGAAATATCTTCTATTGCCATGAAGATCTGATTATAGCCAGCATTTCCATCCATAAAGCTAATAACTTCATACCCGGCTGCTGCGTCTACTAACAAATCGGCAACTGGCATTGGATACCCATCCATTGGAGTGGCCTTGTTAAGATCTTTGAAGTCTATACAAACTCTCATCTTTCCATTCTTCTTGTAAACAGGAACTATATTTGAAATCCAATCTGCGTACCTGCATGGCCGAATGAAGTTTGCTTCCAAAGAACCTTTCAATCTCCTTCTTCACATCGGCCAATACCTCCTCTTTATAAATTTTCCTCGGAGGTTGTTTATAGGGTCGATACCACGACTTGATAGGTAATCGATGTTCAACAATAGAACGATCCAGTCCAGGCATCTCTGTATAATCCCAAGCAAAGCAATCTTTAAACTCTTTAAGAAGATTCACTAATTGTTCTCTATATTCTGGACTCAAATTTGCACTGATATACATCGGCCTAGATTTAGAATCATCACCAACATTTATCTCTTCTAGCTTGTCGGCCGACATAAAACCGTGCCTCAACTTTCCTTTGTTGCCATCGATCGGATTACCCATTAAAAATTGCTGTTAGAGCCGACTGCTTGGATCGGCTGTTGATCCTTGTTGAATACATTAACAGGACCTTCTCCCCATACTTTGCCAGAGAAACAATCAACACCATCATACTTCCAGTAAGCTGGTTCCGAAGCAGCCACACTTACCAAATCATCGGCATGTATGATTTCCACGTCATCCCCTATCCATTGAATAAGGATCTGGTGCATGGTTGAAGGAATACAGCAATTAGCATGAATCCAGTCTCTCCCAAGAAGCAAACTGTATGCCCCCTTGCCATCAACATGCATAGCTCCTCGAGTGTCAGAAGGATTGTCAGCAAAGTCTCTAAGGACCATGTCGGTCTTTAACAAATCTTCACTCGTCATCCCAAGCTTTCTGAACGTGGAATATGGCATTATATTGATAGCAGCTCCTCCATCAACAAACATCTTGGTCAGAGGCTTCCCATTGACGTACCTTTTTATGTAAAGCGGTTTCAAGTGACGATGTTTGGCTGGCTTGTCAAATGTTGCTTGTCGTGTCAGTACAAGCTGAGCCATTAAGTCTTGAAACTCACTTTCATCAAAATCAGAATAAACCTCTTCTTGTACTTCTTGATTGTCAGGAGCTATAAATTCTGATGGGAGGAAGAAAGCCATGCATGCCTCACCCGTAGGACCTTTCTCATTAGATTTCTTCTTTGGACGCCATTCTTTCTTTTCTTCTGCAGCAGCCTACTCTAGCTCTTTGTTTCTCAACCGCTGCACTCTTCTCTTTTGACTTTTCCTCAATCCTGGAGGGCACCATTGCCCTTTCTGCCATCTATATTCACGAGCACTTCCTTCATCATTGTACTCTTCGGGATGGACCCAGTGCTGATCCACGAATCTTTTTCTTTGATGATCAAAGTCATTCATTTTTATGCGCCGATCATCCTCAGGAAATTGAATTCCAAGTCTTTCATGGACCGGTCGGCGGTTGACTCGAGACTGCCTGTAGCCATAGTACTGATCACTGCATTCTGGGCAATTGTTTCTAGCAGGCAGCTTCAAGCTTTCATTCCAACAATGCTTAAAGAATGAACATCCCCAATGAGATTGTTCAAGTTCCCTCATGTGCTCTTCTTGCTCTTGATGATACATCTCTTCTTCATAGCTCCACCGTCTTTCCAGGACTCTTGCTTACCATAATTCTCTCGTTCTTGCTGTCTCTGCCATTTATTCAGCAAGATTCGTGATGTCACACTTGGCCTAGATGTTTCTCCTCTTTCGGTTCGGCTATTCTTGAACCGAACTTTCTCTTTTAGCTCTTCAGCAGTAATTTGTTGGTTAGGGTCTATGGTACCACTTTTCTTGGCTCTTTCTGATGTCAATACCTTTATCTTCCCCTTTCCCTTAGGATCATCTGCAGAAACCATGCCCACAGAGAAAGAAATCATGTTCTGGGGAAAAGGTTTGCCATCGATTTTCATCTTGCCATCAAACTTCAGATGTCCCTCCTGAATTGCTTTCTGAATTCGAACTCTGAACACTCGACAATCATTGATGGAGTGAGAGTTAGTGTTGTGATAACCACAGTATCTCTTGTCTTTCACTCCTTTAGGGCGTAGCATAGGATGCCCTTCTGGTAACCTGATACGTCCTTCTCTTACCAACAGATCAAAAAGCTTATCTGATTTGGAGACATCAAAATCATAAGTTCCTTTCTGCTGTTTCAGCCAACGCTGGCTAACTTGGGTAGGTTCTTTATCCCAAGTTAATTCGGCTGCAGCTATTTCATCTTCATCATCGTACTCAGTTGCTTCTTCTAGGAAACTTTGATACATCTCACTAGCAACATTACCCTTCTGATAGCGGTTGTCCCTTCTAAAACCTTGAGCCTTATTACTCATGATAGCCAATCTCTGGGCGAGTTGACCAAGATCATCAAATTCCATGCCAAACAGCTTCTCCCTGACATTCGGCTGCATCCCTGCTATCGCTATTCCAGACAACTGATCATCTGGTAAGTTCAGCGAGAAGTAGAGACTCTTAGTCTCTCTGAACCTGTGAAGATATTCTTATGGTGTTTCATTAGCTTTCTGCCTTAAACTGGTAAGGTCCACCAGCTTCTTTTCAGTAGTTCCAGTGAAGAAATAAGCATGAAACTTCTGCTCAAGTTCTACCCAAGTACCAATGGAATCAGTTGGTAGAGAAGTAAACCAGGTGAAAGCTGGGCCTGTGAGAGACAATGGAAAATACCGAATCCTCCAAGCTTCATCTGTGGATGCTTCTCTAAGCTGTATTAGGTATCGGCTAATATGTTCTGTGGTACTAGTATCATCCTGACTAGAAAACTTGGTCAAGTCTGTTGGTGGCTTTACTCTTGCTGGCAGTGCAACTCTGTTATACCACTCTGGGTATGCAGACTTGTATGAGTAGGACTGATTCTTCGGCTTTAGGCCAAACTGATGTTGCATCATATCAGCCATCCTGTGCATGATTATGTCAATGTCTGTCTTTGGAGTCCCACGTGCTTGTCCTCCAGCAGGTACCCCTGTTGCACTTCTATATCCTAGATTCGGTAGAGCATCTAGAGTAGTATAATCAGTGAACTCATGATATCCATCCCCATACATGTTTCTTTGTAGCCTGTTTGATGCTGGAGATATCTTGTAGGCAGACTGCGGTACTCTTTCAGTAGTGCCAAATGTCACTTGGCCATAAGTAGGAGGTGGTTGCTTTTCACGAGTTTCTACTTCATCTTTGTTAATTCCAGATGTTCCTTCATCTTCAGATTGCTTCTCTCGAAATCTTGGAATATTGAAAAGCACTGGTCTATAAATTAGTCCTACACCATCTTTAAAATACTTATCAGCCGCTTGGCTGAAAGTATTAACCATGATTACTCAGAAAGTATTCAGAAAGGCCATATTATGGTTCTTGATGGTATCTGCCAAGGCTTTATGGACCAAATCTGACACCTTTTGAGCTTCTTCTTCTTCAGAACAATTAGTTTGATGTGCAAGAAGAACCCTTGGCAATGACTGCTTCTAAAAAACCTTGTTGCTCTTGTTCTTGGAGAAAGACATTAAGCATTTACGCTGGTATTGCTGCATGCTTGCTCCACTTTGTAGCCTTCTATTGCTCTGGCAATTTGTCCAATGTCACGTCCAGAACGTGATTGTTGTTGACGTCCGACATCTTGGATCAGAAGATTGTCCCACTAGGCGTGCCAAAAAGTGTGTTGACACAAAAAGTGACTTTGCGCCAAGCACACAGTAAGCCGAAAAGCGTAGCTTCAATCGGACAACCGCCGCGGTTTAGAAATCCGGAAGCGTGCCGGTCAATTTGACCTGGCCCGACAAGGGATAAAAGATTGTTAAATACAAAAATCGAAACGTGCCAGATGAGACCAGACAGTTCCGTATATACGGCCCTGAAGCCACTTTCGACGACATACAGCTATAGAAGCTGTCTGCCAATCATGCACATGACTCATTCGGCTAAAGTGAGAAAGAAACACGTAAATCATTGATTGCCGAACATGCATGCATGAGAAGACATGTTTAAACAATTAAAACTAATTATTGTCGTTAGCGCATAACCAAGCTCGACAAACTAGCCGACTCGGGGTCCATGAAGAAGGAACATGCATGCTAGCAAGATTAAACCTAATAAAACCCGTATCCGCCGCACGACACTTAGTTCTACTAAGATCTAAACGTACTTAACATGCAAGAATCCGCAACATGTGACAATCTTAGATTGGTCTAATTCGGCTATGTAAACATATGATCTATTCATCACGACGACATGGGAATAAAGTCATTAGAGAGCAAATAGATCTATAAAAATAAAGAGCTAAAACCGACTAATCTAGATTGGGCAAAAGAGTGTTACAAATAAATTAAACATTAAAGACATGCAACACGTGATAACTTAATGAATCTATTAGATCTTGCCAAATCTAATAGACCCGATAACTATCTTGCTTTTGCAAAGCTATCAAGCGGACGCCTGCCGCACGGCCATCTAGTCGAGATAAACTATGCATAAGCTAAGACTTCTTGATCATCAAGTAGACGCCTGCCGCACGGCCATCCCATCGAGATAAACAAGACTACTTGCATCAATATCTAAATCCACCGCATGATACTAGACATGATAACAAGGTTGCCGGTACTTACGGAGGTCAACGGATCGATGATTCCTCTCGAAGAACTCGACGACACGACAAAAGGACTCGAAACTTGGCATGGGGCCGGTTGTATTGGTTTGATTATGAATTCCCTTTACAATGGTCGAGGGTTTATATTTATACCTTGGACAAACATAAGTCCTAGACAGATACGATTACAAAGATATTAAGGCAAGCAAAAAGCCGTCATCTTTATTCCTCTTGGAATTGTCACGTTTTTCTTCCTTTAAAAGTCGGCCACCTTGCTTCCCGAATAGAGCCACTGCGTTTAAAGATAGCCGCACGACGAACGCTTGCCGAACCACCCGGAGTCGATTGCATATATGCTTGCCGAAGAGCTCAATGTTAGCCGACCGCACCCGCAATTTGCCGAACGTGTTGAATTCCTGCCTTCTCATATACTTCACCGAATCGGCCCACCTGTCATTGATCTTTACCGAAATCCAGTGTTAACACTTTCTTAATAAACCTAAGAGGTTCTAGAATTTTTGTAGCCCAAAATAGTTTGAATTTGGCAAAACTTGTAAAAGCAAAGTTGTGCATCTTTTCGAGATCTACAACTTTGATGTTTTGAGTTTTTCATGAAAAGGCTTTAAAAATTGTCAAAAAGGCAAATTTGTGGCAGTTTAGTTCAAAGCAAAATTTCGAAAAAAAGAAACAAATCCCACTGCAACCCACCAGGCCGAATTTGGCCCAGCAGGCCCAGCTGCCACCAGCCCCGCCGACACCGTGTGCCCGCTCCCGCTGAGCTCACGCGAACGCACGCCCATGCCCGACCGTGTCATGCCACGGCCACCGCGCGTGGCCGCCGATGTCTGACACGGCCCGGCTGCGCGCCGCCTGCCCTGTCCGGCGCCTTGAAGGGGAGATAGGGAGCGTCACCCACCTCCTTCTCCACTCATTCACTCCCTCACTCATCTCTCTTGCTCATCAGAAGAGGGAGAGTAGGGAGAGCTCGCCTGCCGCCATCACCAAGCTCGCCGCCACCTAGCCTCGCCGTTGAGCTACCGTAGCTTGTGCTCGCTACTGCAAACGCTCCGCCTTGAGTTGATCTACGCACTAGTGTAGCTTGTAGCCTTCGTCATCGCACGGTAAGGGCCAATCAGCCGTTTTTCTCCAATGTCACCGCGGCCAGAGCTCGCCGGAGTTCCTAGTCCGCATGGCTAGCCGCGCCTATGGTTTTTTGGTCGGTCTTTAATGTGTTTCGTAGTCGATAAGGGTCGTCGATGTTTTTGGTAGGGTCATTTTCATCGTTCGATGCTTGGAATCATTGAAACGTCGCCGAGGGGCTCTGAGCGACCCAATCGGGGTGCTCAACTGTCGACGAAATATCAGCGGCAGTCTACCACTGGTATACCGACGGTAGTGATTTATGGTGGAGGCACGCCATTAGACTACAAGCAAGATGGAATAGAAAGAACAGGACACACAGTTTACCCAGGTTCGGACCACTAGATGCGTAATACCTTACGTCCTGCTCTTCTATTATTAAAAAGTTTTCAAGTTGTCTCTTTGAGGGGGTCTCTGCTCGCCTTATATAGTTCAGGGGGCAGGGTCACGGATCTTAAAATCCTGAGGTGGTCGGTTATAAATAAACCGTATCTAGGTAGAGTACAATTAGTTTCCTAACCGACTAGTTGGCTTGCGTGACAAGTAACTCTTAATTGTCCGCCTAGGATTCCAACCAGGCCAGAAAGGTCGATCGGTCTTGGTGGGTATAGGGGTCTAAACCCCCACAGCTAGTCCCCAAGCACCATGAATCTTGAGAAAAAAACACCATCTTGATGCTTGCCGACCAGTCCTGATTGTAGCCTTGTACAACCAAGCTTACAGTTGATCTGCCGACCAGTTTGGTGAAGAATTGACCAGTTTGATGCGGAACCATCCGGCCTGAAGAGAAAGTTGACTTCAGAGGCAGTTCAGTACAAGCCTTGTCGAAAGATGCATGTTGCTCAAGAAAAAAAAGCAGCTCATGTCTAGAGACATGGGCCCACAGTAGCATATGATATTAGATATCATTGGTTAAATTTGGGAAATTGACTTTTTGGAAAAGCCATACAAATGGCGGGGTCGGACCCAATATTAGGAGCAGGCCCAGTCACTGCTAAGTGATGTGGGCCCATATAGTCCCTAAGGTTGTTAGAAGATGAGAATCATGTTATGGCAAACTTTTTGAAAAACTTGATAATCACTTAGGAGAAATCATCTCTTTCAGAAAAAAGATGTAACTCTGTGGAAAATCAAAACAATTGAAGCCGAAAACTACACTGAATGGGCCTGATACCAGCACTGTCAGAAGGGCAAAATAGACCATTCCAGCACAGAGGCCAAGAAATCTGTACTGGAGAACGTGCCGCGGTGGTTCGCCTTCAATCGTGGCCGCAATGATGGCACTTTCCAATTATGAGGAAAGCGATCTATCACAACACAGCTCGGTGATAAGCATTCACCGTCATATCCCCTTATAAATAGAAAGCACGGCGGTGAGGAGAAGAGGCATCATGCTCCTGCAGAAACCCTAGCCAGTTGCTCGCATTCTCCATCTTCCTCCGTCCTTCTTCCTTTTTTTCTCCGTAGAGCAATAGATGGATCGTGGTAATCAGCGGAGGGCCGCACCGAGCACTCAGCCTCGGGGCGCCGCCGTGGCGAGGGGTAAGTTAGCTTGTCGCCGTATGTCGCATTTTGGCGATAGAATGTAATCTAGAGTGATTTCTGATTTGCAGGGTGCTGGCTATCGGTGCAGCCGCCCCGCGCCTTCTCCTTGCCCCCCCCGCCGGAGTCCGGGAGGGGCCGGAGGGAGCAGCATGCCATGCTGACTCGTAATGATCACCATGGCCAAACTCCATGCACGGCTCAGCGCCGTTATGGCGGCATTGGAATTAGCCGAGGCGGAGGTGCAGCACGCCCGTGCCAACCAAGAGGCCGCCGACCTGAGGGTGGCCCAGCTAGAGGAGGAGCTCCAGATGGTTCTCCCCGGCGGTGGAAGCCGTCGTCGACCGTCGGCGCTGCCGGTGACTCACTTCGGGGCAGGCTGGAGAACGCTCCCCGGTGCATCCGGGAAGCAGTATCTCGCGGCGTGCACCGCGGGGCGTCGTCAGCGCTGGCCGTTGCCCAGCGTCGTTCCAGAGCGGAGCTCCGGGGGCTCACCGGCCTTCCTGAAGGCGAGCGCGTCGCCGACCTAGAGCATCTCGTCCGGGACTTTGATGATGCCGCGGATGCCATAGCGGATGAGGTGACGGCAGATGATGCACATAGAATCCTATCCTGTTCGTTGGAACAGTCATGATGTGCTGATAGCATATCCAAAGATTTGGGAAAATCATTCCCTAAAATTGGTTTAGGAACAAAAGGTGAAAAATTGGTTTCATTTATCCAATCTAAGGGAAGAGAGTACCATTTTTTTTAAATACACTTATTGGGCATGCATTGAAACTCGAGATCAATTAGCTTTTCATGGGTCAAAAAATTTCATGATAAAACAAAGAATATTTCGTGTGTGGGAATTTCAAATCCACAAATCAAATCAGTGACAAACACAGTTTATAACCAAAGTACTACTTTACTTAATTAGTACAGCTCTACTACTCTAGTAGAGACAGTAGACAGGTTTGGAGCTTGGAGGTGACGAATGTCTGAAGCAATGGTAGTGTGAGGAGACGTACGTACAGGCCGGCAAAGAATCTGATTTCAGCTGGATTATTCCAACAGATTATATTGATGCATTGCATGCATGGTTATCCAATCATCACATATTGAAACGGACAAAAACTGTTCCAACGACGATAGCTTTGACATCCATGCCACTAGTACACAGAGCATTTGCACAGGCGGTTCGAGATGCCTCTTCACGCGAGGCGTTTAGGGGTACCGCGCGTGCGGGAGGCCATGGAAATGGAGCATTTCCACTTGGCGTCCCCGCTGTCAACCGCCGATAGAAATCTATTTTCACAGGCGGTTGACATAGACAACCGCCTGTGAAAATAGTATTTCCACCGGCGGTTGACAAGCACAAACCGCCCGGTGAAAATAATATTTGCACAGGCGGTTGGTTATATCAACCGCCTGTGCAAATACACTTCCCGCCAGTTTCAGATTTGAATTTTTAATTGTGAAACGCCCTCCTTCCCTCCCTGTCCCTCTCCCTCTCCCTTTCTCTCTCCCTATATCTTATGTCCTCCCTCCCTGTCCCTCTCCCTCTCCCTTTCTCTCTCCTATATCTTATGTCAATGATCTTTACATGCAATGATAGGAATACAAAAGGAATGATAGAAAGGACCAATATAATTATATACATATACACACCATTAACAATTTAATTTGATTACAACCTTTATATATACATCAATATTTATCACAGTTGTTTTGCGGCCCACGACAACAAAGGTTTTCATCGCAAAATGATATGATGATTCTAATAATCATCTCGACTTAGTTTGAGAGCGCTAATCTCTCTTAGCGCTCGAACTCAACCTCGCTAGGGCGCTATCCGGTTCGTGGTACTTCCCCTCACTTGGAATGATTTCCTTCATGATGAAGGAGCACAGATCCTCGACTAGTTCATATAGATTTTTTTCCGTGAGGTTTTTGGGCTTCGATGATTCTGCAACCGCCTGAAAAGGAAGATTGTAGAATCATATGTTTGCACTTGTTAAGGACATAAATATAGCATGACTATTATATTAGTTATACCTTATAAGGGTTTTTTTGCGGTACCGTCCGTTTATTCTCATGAACTTCGCACACGTAGAATCCACGATTAATGCGGAGCAGTGGTTGCTTGTGGCACTACATAGAGGAGAAGTTGTTATTTACTTCCAATATCATCTTAATTAACTACGTACTATACATACATGATCTTAATGTAATATCTTACTTACCGGCCAGTTATGAAATATTCTTAGTTCCTCGTCCTTTGTGGATGGGTTGACCTTCCCACCCTTGATCTTGTACCACCTGTAAGTTCTATGGTCTCAAATAGAATTAGTTAGTTTTTCGTATCTTTCAGCTATAAAAGTATGTATAAAAGTATGTTAGCTTACCTTTCCAAGATGGTCGTGACCTTTGCATACCTTTACGGTCTATAATCTGCAGAGTCAAAGACCAGCATCTTTCCGTCCCTAAGATAGATATAGAAGCATATCCAGTGGTCACTGCAATAATGAACCAGAATTGTCATGTGTTTCTATTCATATTGTTAACATGATTTTTATATATACACTCGGACTTACCCGAAGTTATATGGTGCAATTATCACTTCCTGTTTTTGAAACTGAATAAATCCATTTGCTATGTATGCAGCGGCGTCACGTAGCCTCATGTCTCTTCTCCAAGTCTTCTTTCTTCTTTTCAGCTTCTTTTCCTGTTAATCCTTTTAATTCATCGCTGTCATGACCAATCTGAAATGTGTGCTCGTTCTCACAGATTTTCTTTGGGCTAAGGTACCCAGTCCGTTTGCTTTCATGTTTGTTTGGTCCAGGGGCCATAAGTGGTCTCGTCCTGATCATATTCCATCCTGCATGGCACAAGTTCATTTCATCAAACGGATAAAGTAGTACAACTCAATAATACTAAATGATGAACATGTTAGGACGAGTAAGAGACTTACAATGCAAATAATGTTACAAGCTGAACATCGAGCCGCTTCAGGTTCATCATCAACCAAATGTCTTCGAAGGTTACAAAAGCGGTATCTCGTTCACTTCTGAAAGCAGAGGGTGGTATGCTTACTTGGATCGTGTCGATGCCGACAGAAGCAGCTCTCATATACCGGTCATGAAATCTTTTTATACCGGTGGTAGTTTCTTGATTTTTCCCGCCTAAGGAGAGGCCCGCCCGGTATGTATCTGTCGGGGGCGTTTTCATAATCCTCCCATGTGGGCTTCCTGATTTGTAAGACATTGATCTCTAGGCCTTTTGAGGACCTCTCTGCTTTCGGCTAAGTCAACAATCTTTGACTTGCGGCTTTGTGCAATCCCTCGATTAAAAACACGGCGGTTCCGCAGTTTTTCCTCTTTGGCTCATAAGGGGAGATCAATTTGGGGATCGGAAATTTCTTCTTTGGTGGTTCTTGGATCTTTTTAGGGGGCGGCGGTGGTGTCCAAGGCGATTGTTCGAGGTCATGAGGTGGTGGGGAAGCACTAGCTGGATCATTGAATGGTGGGGTTTCAATAGGATTGCCTTGTGGTGGTGGAGATCGTGTAGGTTAAGGTGATGACTGTGGGGTTTCAACAGGATTGGCTAGCGGTGATTGTATATTAGGTGGAGGAGATGGGGGACATGGTGCTATTGGGGTTGGGTCTGGAACCACCTCCACATGTGATGACTCTTGAGTTTCTGGCAACACTTCAGCGGTTGGTGCTTGCTGCGGTTGAGGCGGCTGCGTCAACTCCACGTCTCGTCGAGGCCATAGGATGAAAGTGTTAATGGCCTGTCCGAGTGTCTCAACATTGTCGGGGCCTGGAATTTCAAGCACATCTTCCTCATAGCCAGGGACGACCTTATGCACTTCTACCCTGCAGTACTCTTCTGGAATGATGGTATGGTGGTAGTCACGTCTTGGGATTGCAAAGCCTGTGGCAACTTCCTTTGTATGAACATGCTTCATACCATATCGTATCAACAATTTACAGGGTGTCGGTGCGTCAATGTCATCCACTGGGAAGCGGTCTTTGTTGCCCGTAGACCCCACACTGCTTGGAAAGCCAGGTGATTGTGTGGACATGGCAGCAATCGTCTCCCGAGGACCAGCCGCTTGTTGTGTGGGGACGATCTGCATCTGCGGACCTTGTGTGCTCATCTGTTGAACAGACAATTGCACTAGCTAGCTTCGTATTATTTGAGGATCGGGGATTTGTTAGGAAATCGGACATCATGTTCTTGAATTGTTCCTTAGCCTGCTCCTCATAGAAATCTTTCATTTGTTGCTTGTATCGATCTTTTCTCTTGTACATGCCCAACCACTCTTCACCAAATCCCTCTTTCCATCCCTCTTCGATGAAATTCCTCGGACACGGCCAGGATGCTCGGGGGTTGCCTAGACCGATAGTCAAGATGTCCCTCTCCCTTTGTGGCTTGAATCTTCCCTCTTTGACATCCGCGGCCAAATCGACAATTTTCTCTACGGCCGGTGTCATTTCATCGGGACAGTTCAAACCCGTAGGAGTTTGTTTGGTTCCTCTAGCTTTCAGCCAATTCGCCGTCCTCTCACCAACTTCCTCTGAGAGGACAATCTTGCCTTCTTTCTTGAGCTCTTCCTCCTCTGCCCGCCACTTCGGAATGTGCGACTTGTAACCACCGTGCCAAGGTGGTGGTGGTACTTGTTCTTCTTTGCTAGGCTGCGAAGCCCTTCGCTCTTTGCTTGGAAAATTGGGTCTTCCTTCGCTTCTTGAATACTTGCCTGATTAGCGGTGATCTTATACTTTTTAGTTGGATCCAAACCCTTCTTCGGATATTTGACATTCATTTCTGATCTATAGTTTCGGAATGATGTTGCAATCTGCTTGTAGAAATACTCTTTCACAATTTTCTCAGTCCCCGTAGGGATGACAAACCTTTCACCAAACTTTCTCCATAGCTCTTTCCGTGTAGCTACGCTCACATCCGCCCACCTCTGGATTGTGATGTCAAGCTTATCCCTTACCAAGAAACCAATCGCATTTCTTATCTTGGCCGCCACCGCATTTGACACTATTGGCTTCTCCTTTTGGGGTTATATCGGGAATAACATAGGTTTGCTCTGGCCACTTGTTCGTCCCCCTTTCACCTCGTTTTAGATCCGTGTGTTTCCGTTTCCTTGATTTTTGAGGTGGTTGTCTCGGTTGTTTTACGGGGCTTCTCCTTCCGCACATCTTCTTCCGAGGCTAGAATCTCCCGCAATTGAGACAAAACCTCCTGCACGATATATTTATCATGGAGTGGAGTCTATTTTTAAGGGATGAATGAAAGCATTTATTTGTATGTAATGACTGTACCTCATCGATGTTTGGATCATAATCTGGGTCTACACTATGTTGAGGATGTCTATCTATGCTAGGGCATGGATCACTTCGGTTTCCGTCGTCTTCTTCTTCTTCCAACATGGCACCATGGTAATCTTCTTCTTCTTCTTCTTGTGGCAAAGGGCTTGTAGTTCTAAAAATGCAAGGTCACTAAGTATTTAAGTTCTTCATTTCTAGAAGTTATCGTTTCAGTAAACGTAATTATGTTATACTAACCGTTGGTCTAGGTGTGTATCATCCTTATGTGCCGACTACGCACGCTGGTCATTTGCATGCTCTATGGATTTTGGAGAAGTCATCTTCTCTTTAGTAATGCTAAGTCCTAAAAAATGATAAGTCATTTACATGAAATATTAACATATGCTAAAGGAAAATAATATAAGGCAACAAAATTTATTATAGTTACATAAAATATTGACATATGCTCTTAATGTTAATAAACAAAGGTCACAGAAATTTATTATATTTACATAAAATTTTGACATATGATAAAGGGAAATAATTTAAGGCAATAAAATTTATTATAGTTACATGAAATATTGACATATGCTAAAGGGAAATATAAACAAAGGTCACATAATTTATTATATTTACATAAAATTTTGAAGGCAAGAAATTTATGAAGTCATTAACACAATTAATATTAATAATAGAAGGCAATAATATGTATTATATTCATTAATACAATTATTATTAGTAGGAAGTAATATTTATTAAAGTCATTAATACATTCTAAAAAAAATTGCAAAAAAAAAAAAGCCCTTTGTTGGGCCATTAAAAGGCCCAACAAAGGCTAAAAAAATTAAAATGAAAAAAAAACCCACAATTTATTAATGGGCCCGGGCAAGGCCCATTAGCGGCCGTGCCCAACCGTGCGAGGGTGTGGCGGCGCTTCGGCGGCGGCGGCCGCCGAGCACCACTCTCCCCCGGCCGGGCGTAGGGGCGTCCCTCGCGGCGGGATAGGGGCGTATAGGGCGGCGGTTCGTCCTTACGTGCTCCGTGGCGGCGGTCGGGTCGTCGGCGGCGGGCGGTGGCGCAGCGGTGGGCGGGCGCCCGGGCGGTCCTTCTTCGCGCAGATGCGCGGGCGAGAGGCCCCCCGGGAGTCGCGCGGGCGCACAACAAATGCGTCGGGGGGAGTGGGTTCGAGGAGGTCGCTGTGGGCGGCCGGGCAAACAACGGCGGTGGCGGCGACGGGCGGCGCGGCGGAGAAAAAACCGGTAGCCTGGCGGCGTCAAAGCAAGAGTTCGCGCCCACCGAAGTTTGATTTTTCGCTAAGTGTCGCGGGTGTGGAGGTATATAGGGGAGTCATTTTCACCGGGCGGTGCTCATTGTCAACCGCTTTGTGAAAATGGTTTTCACAGGCGATTGACAATGAGCACCGCCAGTGAAAATGCATCTTCACTGGCGGTGGTTAGTATCACCCGCTTTGTGAAAATAACATTTATTAATCGGCGGTTGTCATTGTCAACCCGCCAATAGTAAATATTTTCCAGTGTTTTTGTTTATTCTTTTAGGATATATAATATTCCTTTTAGGCTAATTTCTTTTAGGATCTAGATAAAATCTTTTAGGATATATAATATTTCTTTTACATTGCTTCTTTTAATGGTATTTCTTTTAGGTAATTTCTTTTAGATTATTTCTTAAATGGTATTTCTTTTAGGTTATGTCTTTTAGATTATTTCATTTAGGTTATTTCTTTTAGTACATTTCTTTAATGGTATTTCTTGTAGGATATTTCTTTTAGTATTGCTTCTTTTAATGTTATTTCTTGTAGTACATTTCTTGAATGGTATTTCTTTTAGGTTATGTCTTTTAGATTATTTCATTTAGGTTATTTCTTTTAGTACATTTCTTTAATGGTATTTCTTGTAGGATATTTCTTTTAGTATTGCTTCTTTTAATGTTATTTCTTGTAGTACATTTCTTGAATGGTATTTCTTTTAGGTTATTTCTTTTAGTACATAAATAATTAGAGACAAAAGGATTTAAATAAGTGGAAGAGAAATACGAAGATAGATAACAATTAATAAATACAAATTATGAAGGATAATTTGTTACATAAGACAAAAAATGCTTAGGTGACAATATTTAATCTAGCTAGCCAGACTACTATTCTGCCTTCTCCATCGTGGCGCACCCATGGTAAAGAACTCTTGGGGATATTTCGCTCAACATTTCTTATCTTTACTTGATGATCTGCAAAGAGAGACATGTGCCCGAAGTGGTTGAAGTCTTCTAGGTCAATTACACCATCAACTCCTATAGCTTGCTGCTTTCCGGGAAGAACTGTATGCTTTGTCTTGTCGCTTTGCTTTTCTTCTCTTCTTTAGAGAGGATCTGCTCGGCATAGAAGACACAGCGGCAAAGACGGTTAGCAAGGATCAAGGATCATCCTTGTAGCCTACTTTACTTAGATCAAGAACTCTCAAGCCATAGTTGTCCACGGTGATATGGTTGTCATCAATCCATTGGCATCGAAACACAAAAAGGCGTCTTAAAAGGTATCATAGTCTAATTCCCATATCTCCTCAATGAAACCAAAGTATGTAGCGGTTTCATCTGAATCATCTATGGCCTCGCAACGAACACCACTATTTTGCGACATGCTCTTTTTGTCCCTAGAAGTAGTACAAAATGTGAAGCCACTAATGTCAAATGTGCGCCATGATGTGACCCGGCGAGATGGTCCAGTACCAACTTCTTGATTGTTTGTTGCTCAATTGTTTCTCCATTTGGAATGTTACGCTCCATTAGCCATGTGGTGAATCGACGCTTGTGTTCCTTCGATACCCAATCCTCTGTTTGCCCGGGGGTTCTGATCGCTTAGCTCTTGTATGTGTTGTTTGATGAAAGGATCCATTATCGAGAGCTGATGTAGGATGCTATGATGCGCCTCGAGGACAATATTATAGTCCATCGGAATGAATGATTTTCGATCCATCCTCCCACACCCATACAATCTACCCTCATGTCGCGATGGAGGCAAACCTATTGTAATTTCTTCTTTTAGCCAAGTATTACGAGAATGGAGCACCGGACATAATTGCCTCTTCATTAGTGTATCCCTCTATCATAGATGCCTCAGGGCGAGCACGTGTGCTTACATACCCATTGAGAATTGACATGAAACGCTCATATGTCCACATCTCGTGCAAATACATGGGACCCAATGCCTGTATTTGTGGCACCAAATGCACGACAAGGTGTACCATTATATCGAAGAAAGATGGCGGGAAACACATCTCAAGTTGTGACAATGTCTCCACTGCGAATTCACGGAGAGACGCCAAGCGCTCTTGATCAATTACCTTTTGTGATATCTCGTTAAAAAAAGAAACACAACCGTGTGATTGCCATCTTTAAGAACACTTGGACTTATAGCCCGGATGACAATAGGGAGGAAAGTTGTCGGCATCACATGGCAATCATGTGAGTTGTAGTTGGTGAGTGTAAGGTCCTTCATAGACACAATGCTCTTAATGTTGGAGCAGAATCCAGCTTGAACTTTCAATTTCTTCAACCACAAACAAATGGCATGTTTCTCATCTATGCTCAAGTTGTAACTTGCTGCTGGGAGATGGTACTTTCCATTGTCTAGCAATACCGGGTGAAGTTCAGGTTTTATCTTTAAATTGACCAGTCCCCGACGTGAACCCAGTCCTTCCTTGGTCTTGCCCTTTATGTCTAGCAAGGTACCCATCAAACTTTCAAACACATTCTTCCGAATGTGCATACCATCAACCGCGTGCCGTGCGTCCAGCTCTTTCCAATAAGGCAAATACTTAAAGAAAATTGACATCTTCTTGAATGTAGCGCCCGGCCATTGGCTTTACATCCTTCCTTGCTTTTCCATCTTTTGTCCTCTTACCAAATACAAACTTGATGTTCTTAACTATCTCATATACTCTGTGACCTTTACTATTTCCCGATGGAGCAGTGGATCTTACTTCATCATGATTGTCAAAGTACCTATCCATCTTTAAATAATCGGTATCTATGACCTTTTTGATAAGAAACGCCTATGTCTCATGTACACTATCTTGTTCGATGCACTTTGAGACACATAAAAGGTTTCATCCAAGCATACTACACAACCAACTTTGCCCTTGAACTGTCCGGACAATACAAAGAGAGCGGGGTAATCATTGATCGTAACAAAAATAATTGCTCTTAGTGTGAATGACTCTTTCCGATAAGCGTCCACCATATCAACACACGTATCCCATAACATTTTCATTTCCTCCATTAATGGCTCCAAGAATACATCCATATCAACACCAGGTTGTGTAGGTCCGAAATAAGAATGGTGAGCGTAAGGTATTTTTAAGCTTTTGTAGCAAGTGTGGAGGGAGATTGTAGATGGTGAGAATCACCGGCCATGTCTTTGTGCTTACTTTCCTCCTTTCACCAAAGGGGTTCATTCCATCGGTACATAGTGCAAACCCGACATTTCTTGTATCCTTAGCAAATTCGGGGTGGTCCTCATTAAATTTTTTCCATTGATTGCCATCTGCGGGATGTCGAAGCTTTCCATCTACTTTATGCTTATCGAAGCATGCCAAGTCATGAGCTCTGCGTCCTCGGGGTTTGCGAACAAACACCGCAACCGATCTACTACTTTGGAAGGTACCACATGACCATAGCGGGAACCCTTCTCTCGCGTGCGTAGTAGTCTTCTTCTTCATTTTACGTAGTGCGGGGTTTGTCCTTCTGGCGAGTCTTCTTTCTCTTTTTCCCTTTAGAAATGGAGGCTGCATTCTCTTCTTGTAGATAGTCTTTTTTTCGTCTTGTACCGACTAGCACCACAATTAGGACAGTTGTCCAAGTCCTTGTAATCACCTCGATATAGTATACAATGATTTCTACACGCGTGGATCTTTTGGACACTCATAGTAAGCGGACTAATTAGCTTCTTTGCATAGTGCGTGTTAGCGGGCACTTTGTTCTCTTTTGGAAGCATATCTCTGAGAGTACTCAACAATGCATCGAAGGCGGCATCGGACCATCCATATCTTGCTTTCGGCATCAACGGTTTAAGCACGGACCTTAGTGTTGTGAACTCTTTGGTACAACCTTTAGTTTCCTCGTACAATGGCTCTGCTGGCTTTCTTCTCCAAAGCCTCCATACCTTTCATGAAGAACATTGATGGATCGGTATGACGACGCAATAGTGCAGCCATCAATTCCACATCTTCATCCATCATTTCAGTCCTGTTGTCTTGGATCCTCCAACATTCGCATCATCATGAACATCGGGCACAACATGTTCACCCTGGCGGATAATGGTGATGAGTCTCATGTAGGAATTGGCTATCATCAATAACCGGATCTGGGCCATTACCCACGGGGTCTCCGAGAAGATACGGCAGAGCTACCCTCTCCATGCTTTGTCCAAATCAAGTAATCTTCCATAAATCCTCGACAAACCAAATGATTTAAGATTGGTCTTGTGTCTTCAAAAACAACAATATTCCTGCAATCGAGCAAGGGGCAATATATGTGTTTCTTACGTGTTCTCAAAGCATGGTTTTTGGCGGCATCGAGAAACTTCAGAACCTCGGTATATATGATGGATCTACTCTTTCTAACTTATACATCCGTAAGGCTCTATCCATCGTTACCTGTTATAAAGAATATATATAGATATTTATTTATATTAATTATAAACACTACAAAGTAGACATAAATGTTTGTTTATATTAATTATTAACTAACCTTTGTATGATCAATACACTCGTTCAATACTATATTAATTAAAAGCAAGACTAGTAACTAAAACCCTAATACAAGTCTCACCACTACTTAATTTAACAAAAACATAACTAAATAATTAAACAAAAACTAATTCATAGCCTGAAGATCTTAAAAAATTCCAAAAACTAAAACTCTATTAATTATCTACAACCAAGCTAAAAGCATCACTAATAGCTAATTGAACTAAATATGAACAAACAAAATAAAATAATTAAAACATCAATTTCTTAGATGCAAAAAAATTAAAGCAAAACTAGTAACTAACATCTTAATAAAAGCCTCACCAATTCTTAATTCAAAGCCTCATGATCTAGAAAAATTCAAAATAACTAAAACTAGAATAATTAATATCAACCTACCTAAAAGCATCAATACTATCTAATTAAACAAAAAAGTAACTACAATTATAAAAAAAAAAAACTCTACTCTACTCTCTTTGAGCTCTTCTCTCTCTTGAGGTGAAACCCTAGATCTCTAAAGTGGTGGGAATGGAGGAAAAAAGAAGGAAAATAAGGCAAGAAACATATAAACTAACCTTTCTTAGCTACCTCCTCCAAACAAATCAGGGATCAAAACCTCTCCCCTTGTATTGGCTCAAATCTGGACCTCCAAAGCTCCAGCCATGGCAATGTGCTCGGGCTCTGATTACATTGGAGGAGGGACAGGGAGGAAGAAGGGGGGGTATATATAGGAGAACAACAAGATGCAGGCGGTTGGCGTAAGGCAACCGCCTGTGAAAAATGTACCCCATTTTCACGGGCGGTTGCCGATGATAATGGTCAATATCATCGGCGGTTATCTATGCAAACCGCCCGGTGTAAATGTGAGCATTTGCACCGGCGGTTGGCACAATGAACCGCCCGGTGATATTACTTTACCACCGGGCGGTTCTAGGGCTGGGGTGCGCTGGTCGATTTGCGAGCCGTTTGACAACCAAACCCGCCTGTAAAAATGCTACCCCACCGTCAACACAAATGCTCTGTGTACTAGTGTGCATGGCTCCAACTCCAACGACCAGAGATTGGCCTTTTTAAAAAAAAATAAATAAAATTAAAAGAACACGACTAGAGATTGACTTGAGATCGAGTTGTTTATTCAACTAATGATCGATCTGCATCTGCATGTCTGCGTAGCAGTAGCACTATACTACTGTTTCTATGAAGCAATTATGTTTTCCGTACTCAGCAGCCAGTTGGTGTGTGCATGTAGTTACAACCACACTCAAGCATCTAGCTCAAAATTTCTCAACTCTATATTTTGGACAAACAAATTCAAGATGCATTGAAGGTTACGTACAGTTCATCATTTAACACTGTCTTAATTTGATGCTGAAACATTCCCCTAGCTTATTGGGTATCTTTGTTCCATTGGTTGGTTTAGTATATGCTATAATCCACTACGTACTATAGTCCATTGGTTGGTTTATGTGTTTATTTTGTTTCTCAGTTTGTACAGAAATCAAATTAATAAAATTTGTATATCTTTGACTACATATATGTATATCTTGGACGGCGAGGTGGCTGAACGTCCGCTCTATCCAGCGCCTGGTGCCAATCCTCTTCTCCCACATTAGCATGCACGACACCAGAACCACATCAGTGCGCAACGCCCTCGACGGCAACGCCTGGACATCACAAATCAGGGGAGGCATCACCGTCCAAGGTGTAGTCGAGTACCTCAGGATTTGGGATCTTGTGCAAGGAACAACGCTGAGTAATGAGGAAGACCGTCTCGTCTGGAGGTGGTCATCGGACAGGGCCTACTCTTCGCGAACTGCATACCGGGCCCTATTCCTACCAGCACACCCGGCGGCTGACTTTGACCGGATTGGGACTACTTGGGCACCGCTGCACGTCAGGATCTTCCTTTGGCTCGCACTTCGGAGGAGGCTATGGACGGCGGACCGGCGCCAGCGACATGGTTTGGAAGCCGCGGAGCATTGCTACCTATGCGATCAAGAGGCAGAGTCCATCGACCACATAATTGCTTCATGCTCCTTCTCCAGGCAGGTGTGGTACACCATGCTAGCAGTCTTGGGGAGACCAACAAACGCAATAGGAGCCGACACGACTACACAATGGTGGGACTCCTGGCGCAGTCGCTGGACAGGTTAGAAGAGAAGTGGCGCAGACTCCCTCTTCGCGTTGACAACATGGGAGCTATGGAAGGAACGGAATGCGCGATGCTTTCGAGGCACCAGCTCTAGTGTACCTCAGGTCCTAGAGATCATAAAGGCCACCGCAGATCAGTGGATCCAAGCTGGGGCGGCCAAGCTAGGTTGTTTAATCCGCGAGTAGTCGACCTATGTCTCCACGTTCTGGGGGCCGCGTGTACTTTCCATCTTATTACCCCCGAACGCCTAAACTTTGTAAAACTTTGTAAATTTCTCTTCTTCTTAATGCAATGATGCGCAAGTCTTTTGCGTATTCGAGAAATAAAAAAAAAGTGTTGCGTCATGGCATAGCGGGAGGTGCTCGACAATTAAGCTCTATCGCTTGGAGATGATGAATACCATGGTGCCGAGGTTCGGTAAACAATATGCAGTATTATCGGAAAACTGAGAGATCCGGTGGGAGTCTGTAAGCGGACGTACCCGATGAACAACTGTATCATTACTCGTGCGCACCCGATGAATAACTTTCTAGTGGTCATCTATCCTAAAATTACTCAAGCCAAGCATACTTATAATAACCTAAGAGTTCATTGGATATTTGCTTTCGGAAATGAAGTTACAGCTCATGTGTAGACATGCATTGAAACTCTAGGTACAGCTTTCATCTACAAGTGAAACACGGGTATCCGCTTCCAAGATGAAGCAAAGAAAAATTGGTGGGTGGAAATTTTGAATCCACAAATCAAATCAATTACAAATATGGAAATAACGAGCGCTGCCATGACCGTGAGGAAGCGCGAGTAGGCTTCCTCGGCCGCGCCGGCGAGCACTGCCCCCACGCCACGACCACGGGGGCACGCGGTGGAGGAGGGGCCTGCTCGCGTGCCCATAAGGTGTTTGATGAAATAAAGGTCAACAATTGTTTCAGATGAAGAACTCAGCAGGCTATGTTGGCACGAGGAAGCCCATATGGAGGGATATGGACCTAAGTATATGGTATACAAAGTTTATGGACCCCAAAAGCCACTTTCTAAGTTAATGGATCTAACAAAAACTCCTCATAAGTTAATGGACTTAAAAAGCTATTTCTTAAGTTGATGGACCCAACTGAAACTTACTCACAAATTAATGTACCTCTGGTGCATTTAACTCTCGCTGAAAATCAATTCTTTAGTAGTGTGGTTGGCAATGATCAATATCGAGGTGCTGACATTTGGTAAGCCACAAGCGATGCTTGCATTAGATAATCAAGAGATCCAGCAGGAAGCCGAACAGCAGTGGCTGTTGGCTGGTGATTTACCGCGCTGGACAAAACTATATATGGCGAGCGACATACTAGATCCTCCATGCCTGGTCACTAGTTATAAAAGAAATACCACTATTTTGCTATTCACTTTGGCGGTTGGAAGAGGTGCACTAAATTGTAAACTGTAATCAGGTTGATATAGACCAAACTCTGAATAATTTATTTGAAAATGCACTCGTGTAGATAGGCATGCATTGAAACTCTAGATGCAGCTTTCATCTACTAGTGAAACGCGAGTATCTGCTTCCAAGATGAAGCAAAGAATAATTCATGGGTGGCAGTTTTGAATCCGCAAATCAAATCAATTACAAATACAGAACTGACCTTGTACATATTACAATTTATGTTTCTCTTTATTATATAACAAAATTAAGGATCAGCTAAGTGATTTCCAAACTACAAATGATATGAAGGAAAAAAGGGATAGAATTTTAGACAAGAAATAAGCAATATATAATTAGCAGTTCAGCACACGCTTTTCAACTTTCGTTATATCGTTGGGAATGAATATACTAATGATGAAGCAGTGGAGTTTATTAGTAGTCGAAATTCCGGTAGTTGGTGAAAGTTTGTCCGAACTTCCACCATGCTGGCACGACGTCCTGGAAGACGATGTTCTGGCCCCCGGTGGAGACAAGCGCGAAGCTGAGGCCCTGTCCAATGAGCCCACCGGAGAGGCAGTGCCAGTTAGCGCCCCAGTTCCTATACATGGGAATCCAGTTGGTGTTGGCGCCCTTCACCGCCATGCTCTGGATGGATCCGCTACCAGCAACGTTGGTGACGAGGACCATGTAGAAGTGATCAAAGCCGGCGATAGTGAAGCGCACGCCACCGCTCTTCCAGCACTTGACCCGCTGGTAGAGGACGGGGATGATGCCGGCGGTGTAGATGCCGATGTTCTCCCAGGCGGGCTGAGACATGTCAAAGTGGGGGCGAGGTGGGGCGCACCAGCCACCAGCGGGGATTCCCCCCTCGGCGGGAAGGTCATTGGGCGGGCAGAAGTTGGTGGCGGAGACGACGATCCAATTGTTGCCGGGCTTGCACCATCCGGTCTTGCTGCTGTCGCAGATGATGACGTAGCACTGCCCGCACGACGCGCCGTCGTTGAAGAGCGCCGTGCTCAGCGCCGCGTTGTTGATGCCGTAGCCCTGCTCGTAAAGGTTGCTGTACCCGCACGCACCACCTGCATGCATGCGTACGTGCTCATCGATCAGAACAAAGTCTACACACGTGTGTGTAATATGTTGCAATGCATGCGTACGTCACAATGCAAAGGCAAAGGTAGCTATAGGTTATGTACCCATTGTGTCGGAGCCGTCAGCGCCGCCGTAGAACGTGGCGGTGGCCGGAAGCCAGTCGCCCGATCTCGCCGGCGACACAGAGAGTGCGAGGATGACGACGGTGAGCAGCTGGTGAAGGAAACTTTTCCTCATCTTCTCAGGGCAGACGACAACGCTTGGATCCAGTGGATGTTGCACTGCTGCTGCTACTGGATTGAGACTGGTGTGCTGAGGAATGTCTGCAGCTATGATGGTGCTTATATAGTGTCGACGACCGAGCAAAGAATCTATTGTTAGTATACTCTCTCCGTCCCATGGAGTATGTCGTCCGAGAAGCGTGTTTGTGAGGGGGCACGGTTTTCCAACGACAAAGTTCATGAGATAGAGGGAGTAGATTCCAACAGAAATGCATGCATGGTTATCACATCATGACATATTGAAACGGAGGAACACACTGTTCAAATGATGGCATGCACATGGATGCAACGACCAGATGTTGACATGAGCGTCGTTGTTTATTTACTGACCGATTTGCAGATCTGCGTATAGAATTGTGTTTCTTACATCCAAAATTAGATAGAGTTCACAAAGTATCCTTCAATACTCTCAGTAGTCTCTGTTATGTAGTTACAGCTTACAACAACCACTCAACCATCTGGCTCAAATTTTATAAAAAAAAAAGAGGTTCAATTGGGGAGCTTACTTGTTGTTGGATTGTTGGATGAAGGTTACGTACAGTTCATTAACTAAATATAACTATGTGGAATCGTACTTTTGAATTGGACATGATATACGGGCGTGGGAGCTAGCTAGTACGCATTCCTGTATTTTTACCAGCACTTCATTGTTGTTCTTCTAATATTTTATCTTATCATTGATCTTTTAATAATGAATCATTAGACAATTATTATAGTCTAGCAATGAATGAGAGACAAGTGCTGGTGGCAACTGCTGAGTGAATCCTTGCAGAGGCAGCTAAGCTTTGGTCTGAACTTCTGACCATTGGTGAAATGAACATTCATTATTTCTTTTGGAGCAATTAAAACATTTCAATTGTCAAACAATTAATACATCCTATTTCGTTAGATCATGATGTCAACGAACTAGAAGCTTAGAACATCATGTATCATTGGGATGAACATTTTCTTAGAGGGGCAAGGATACACTTAGATGTATGTGAATTACACTTTGAATTATAATAAGTTTGCCTAGGATAAAAATCATACAAAACAATTCCAGTTGTCTCTTTACTTTGCTCTCTCCTCTTGCATTTATTTTTATTGCTTGCAAGTCTTGGCAGGTGACAACTGTAGGTTTGATGCTATAGTGCGTGTGCGCGCTTAGTATAGGTTTGATTCTTGGTTCTTATGAACCTCCATCTTAGTGTGATACTTTGCTAAGGATATGATTAGCTTGTTGGCCCTAACGACTCATTAGTGTGCATTTTAATTTACAAGAACTTAGGAGCTAAGAAACTTTGGGGGTTAGTTGTGTTGCATATAGGCTAAAGTTTGTTGATTTAATTTTTATAGCCCAACCCACCACCCTCTTGAGCCATTTGATCCTTACACCACCCTTGATCAGACTTCTGCCATTGTTGCAAGCACCACCTACTAGGCCCTGACTGCCACTGCCATGCCATAACCATCACTACTGGAAACAGGAGGTTTGCCGAGTGTTTTTTACAAAACACTCGGCAAACCGCACACGCCGAAAAAAAATCCCCAAAAATGAGAGGTTTGCCGAGTGTTTTTATCGGGCACTCGGCAAATCGTTTGCCGAGTGTCCGACACTTGGCAAAGACGCAAACGGACTCCCAAACGGCAACGGCAGGTTTGCCGAGTGTCGACGGCCGACACTCGGCAAATCTCCTCAGTTGCCGAGTGCTTTCTTAAAAAACACTCGGCAAACGAGGAGATTTGCCGTGTTTTTCTTAAAAAACACTAGGCAAACGGGGAGATTTGCCGAGTGTTTTCTTAAAAACACTCGGCAAATCTTCATTTGCATTTTATATATTTTAAATACTTTTCTACGCACGTTGCCTGCACGTGTTCCGTGAATAAGGTGTTTAAACTTTTAAGTCTCTCTCTCTGGATACGGCGTCAAATTGAACACAGTTATATGAATATCATTTTTCCAATCATAAAATTCAACTATCGGATGCACTTGCAGTGCAAACTACCTTTACACAAAAAAAATCAAATAAATAGAATAAAGGAACAATATATAGTAAAACGTTTAAGAAAATGTCTAAAATCAAATATAGTGCCCACAATACTATACAAGTACAACAGAAAAATTTTGGAAGCCAAAATCAAAAAAAAATTTGGTTTGCCGAGTGTCAATGAAATACACTCGGCAAACGCCCTAGGTTTGCTGAGTGTCTTGCCTTGACACTCGGCAAACCGCTAACGGCGCTCACCCCCCGTCCATGTTTGCCGAGTGCAACGGTTTGCCGAGTGTCCGACACTCGGGAAATCCGTGGTTTGCCGAAGTTTATTTGTTTTGCCGAGTGTCCGGCACTCGGCAAAACCCTGATGTCGGGGACCAAAATAAGGGCCCCTTAAGGAAAGCCCAACAAACGCAGAACTTCGGCCCGGCGGGCCTCCCACTTCCACTACCTAAGCCACGCAGTCTTTGGAGGCGGGCCTTACGGCCCGCGACCCGCCCGAGCCTACCTCACCGAGGGCTCGGGCGGCGCTTGATTCTCCGCCTCGCCCGAGCCCCCAGGGGGGCCTCGGATGAGCCGCCAGACTTCCGTCCCCGCCCGAGCCCCCGTCAACCGGGGCCTCGGGCCGGGCGCGCCGCCAGTCAAAGGCCGTACCACCGACTTGGCGCATATCCACCATCGCCCGTGTCGGGGCGCTCCGTGTTCTGGGGGGGGATGGGCATCGCCCGTCACGACCCACGGCGGCAATCATGCTTACGCGGTCTCCACGATGGAGGCCACGCCCGCCCGCGGAGGGGCCTTGTTGCCTAACCCCTCCGCCCGAGGTCCCATCGCCGGAACCCCGGGGCGCCATCCAACACGTCAAGGCCACGGCGGCCCGGCGTCACCCCCCTCGCGGGAGTGGACTGGACACCCCCTCCAGTCAACCAACAGTCCACCATGTGAGCTCGAGCCCGGGATGGGCGACCACTTGCCCCGGCGACCGGTCACGGCTGTTCCAACCACTCTCCGTGCGGCGACAAGCTCCGAGGCCACCCGAGCCTCGGCCTCCATGCGGGTCAAAGCTACGGGGGCTCTGGCGCCCCCTCCGACGCACTCCACCGACTCCAACGGGGGCGTCCGTCATTCCGAACAACGAGGGGGCGGGGAGGCGGCGTCGCCTTTGCCTCGTCACGGTCGGGGACGGTCGGTCCACGCCGGAGCCTCGTCAAGGGAGGAGGACGGAAGCACGTGACCCGGCTACGAGCATGACCACCTCTTGTAAGGCCACGCCTTCCCTTTGCGGCTATAAAGGGAAGGCGAGACCCTTAGATGATAGACACAAGCCCGGTATCGGCATCCTCCTCAATCATCACGAGACTTGGGGCCCTGTCCCTCTCTCACCGCTTGTACACCCTACCTCACGAGCACTTGGTGCAAGATAACACAAGAACTCCTCCCCCTCCTTTGGGCGTAGGGCCTTCTCTTGCCCGAACCGGTATAAATCCTTGTGTTCATCTTGTACACCATCCGGGTTGGGAACACGCACCACAAATTCACTCGTTGGTGCTAGGGCCGCCCGGTTCTAGCACCGGCGGTTGGCAGCGCCAGGTAGGGGGGCTGCAATGCGTGTTTCGCCTCTTTTCCCGCCAAACCTCCGGATGGCCAGCCCAGGGCGTAACGGCGCTTCGGGCGACTTCTCACCCCCAACTCCTCTCCCACTCCGGCCCGGCTGGAGCAGGGGACCCCGATCCGGTTCGGTGAGCTTGAGTTCGTGTCGGCAGGGTCGATGCGACATGGAACTCCTCCCGGCCAGGGTTCGGGGGCCGTCCGGCAAACCCCGGCGGACTCGACACCGGGTCCGGCGCGGGAGGCACCACGGTGCTGCGCTCCCGCCGTGCTCGACGGGGCGCACCTGACGCTGGCGGTCTTCACGAAGATCTTTGTGGCGTGTGGCTGGGCGACACCACGCCGTGGGGGCGCTTCGGCCCGCCCGTCGCCACCACGCCAGCCATTTGGCATGGCCAACGCCCGGCCCCATCGTACACAGCGTTGGTCTCCCACCACCGTGGGAGCCCGGAGGAGGCGTCCCCGCCGTCGGCGGCGCTCCGCGGAGCATCCCGACGCAAACATCCCGGCGGATCCGCCCATGCCTACGAGGAGTACCTCGAGGCGGGCAGGAGGCGGCGCCCACTCCGGCACGCGCTACACCCACCCGATCCGGCGCCACCTCGAGTACACGGAACCCGGGGGTTCATCCCGGGCACGCCTTCGCCTTCGGTTACCCGACTCCGACTCCCCGGACGACATATGCGACCCGGCGCGCGAGTGCTTCCACGTGGAGGTTCGTGATCTCGGCGCCCGGCGGCGCGGCAGCGGCGATGGAGATCGGGATCGTGACCCTAGGCACGCCGCTACACCCGCCCCGGCGGGCGCCACCCATGGATCCGGGAGCCTCTCGACCACGGGGGAGGCGGACCCCGCCACACGCCACCCCGAGGCGGAGGATCCAGCGGCCACGCCTCGGGAGCCACATCGACCCACCGTCGAGCGGATCCAGCGACCTCGGGGCCAAGCTTGACCACGACCGTCTTCAGCTACGGCAAAAGATAGACGCGCTCGAGCAAGGCCACCGCGCGCCGCTCAACCCAAGCCCCGCGGCGCGGCACGCCCGTGACGTCCAAGAGAGGATAGTCAACGGCGAGGGGGCGAGCATCCTCCCGTCTTCTGCGTGCAAGCCAAAACGTTGCGGCTGCGGCCCTTCTACTCCGATCAATGCGGAGCCCTCCACCCCGGAGGGGCCCCGCGTCATAGCGAGCTACGAGACCTCATCGAGACCGCCCGCCGCAGTCCAACGGGCCGAGGCTCGTCCTCGCGCCTTCGCGCTCGCAAGGGCGAGGAACCAGCGGGCATTCCCGGGAGGAGCGCGAAGCCTCCGTCCACCGGGAACCCTCGCGAAGGCCGGCTCGCGAACGCATCGGGACAACCGTGGCGACCTCAGCGGCGGCGGCGCGCGCAGCGTCGTGAGAGAGGCAAGCGCGGGGCGAACGCGACCGCCCGCCACCTTGAAGGCGGCAGGCGTGACAGCGGCGGACATGGCGGCGCGGACCCCGAGCCCCGAGCCTTCAGCCGGGAGATCCGCGGCGCACGTTTCCCCTTCGGTTCCGCCAACCCGCCAACCTCACCAAATACTCGGGCGAAAAGAACCCCCCCGGTTTGGCTCAACGATTACCGCCTCGCTGCCCGGCTAGGCGGGGCGGACGGCAACAGAGATCATCATCCATAACCTTCCCCTTCACACAGGCGGCGCCGCTCGGGCCTGGGCTGGAGCACCTTCCCGCCCGCCGCGATCTTTGGCCCGGACCGATCTAGTCAAGGTTTTAGGTGGGGAACTTCGGGGCGCACGTATGTGCGCCACAGGAAACTCACAGGATCTCCGTGGCTGCCGCCCGAAGCCCGACGAGTCGCTTCAGCGACTTCATCCGCCGCTTCTCCAAGAAGTGCACCGAGCTGCCCAACGTGGCCGACACCGCCATCATCGGTAGCGTTCCTCGGCGGGACGACCTGCAAGGAGGCTGGTCCACGAACTGGGACGAAAGATGCCCTCCACCGCCAACGAGCTATTTGAGGTGGCCACGAATTTCGCCTCCGGTGAGGAGGCGTGGGGGCCATCTTTCGCGGGCGCCAACGACAAGGATAAGCGGAAGAATGAGGAAGCCGGCAGCAGCGACCCGTAACGGAGAAAAAGAAGAACAAGAGGGGGCAAGCGGAGGGGGAAGCAAGGCAAAAAGGAGGAAGACTCCGAGGATGACCTCGTCGGCTGCGGCCGACCGCAAAGGCACCCCAGGCCCCCGGGGCCCGGGCGTTCGACGACATGCTCAAGAAGCCTTGCCCCTTCCACAAGTTCCCCGTCAAGCACACCATGGGGGAGTGTGACTTGGCCTGCCCGATTCTACCAAAAGCTCCCCCCCCGGGACAAAAAAGAGGAAGGAGAAGGAGGAAGAAGAGAAGGATGACGGGTTCCCGAAGATTCACGATGTCTTCATGATCATCGGGGGCCTCCCGAAGAAACCTTTCGCCCGCGACGGATCAAGCGCGGCGCCGAGAGGTTTTCTCGGTGCGCCCGCCACGCCCGCGATACCCCCATGGTCGGCCGAGGCCATCACCTATGGCCCCGGCGACCACCCGCTCTACGTGCGAACCCCGGGAGATACCCACTCGTGGTGGATCCGTCATCGGCAACGTTCGGCTCACTAAGGTGCTGATGGATGGCGGCGGCGCCCTCAACATCCTCTACTCCGACACCCTCGGTCTCTTGGGGGTGGAGCGCCCGCACCTCCGACCCTCCATCTCTCCCTTTCGGGGCATTGTGCCGGGCAAGCGAGCGAGGCCCCCCTTGGGCAGATTGACCTCCCGTCGTCTTGAACACCGTCAAACTACCGCAAAGGGAGGTCATCACCTTCGGCGTGGTTGACTTCCGAGGAACCTACCACGGCATACTCGGGCGTCCAGCGTACGCGAAATTCATGGCGGTCCCGAACTATACGTACCTCCTCCTCAAGATGCCGGGCCCCCAACGGCGTCATCACCGTTGGCTCCTCCCTACGAGCACGCGTTCAAGCGTGGCGTGGAGGCCATCGAGCATGCCGAGGCCATGGCCGTCTCAGAGGCTCTCGACTCAAAGCGCCACGCCGGCACCTTCGAGCCGTCCGATGGGGTAAGGGAGGTCCCGCTCGACCCCTCCACCTCGTCCGGCAAGACGGTGAAGATCTGTGACTCCCTCGACCCTAAATAGGAGGCCGTGCTCGTCGACTTTCTCCGCGCAAACATCGACATCTTTGCGTGGAGTCCCTCGGACATGCCGGGCATTCCGGGGATGTCGCCGAGCACTCCCTTGATATCCGGGCCGGGTCCGGGCCGGTGAAGCGGCGGCTAGCCCCGATTCGACGAGAAGAAGCGGGGCCATCGGCGAGGTGAACAAGCTTTTGGCGGCCGGGTTCATCAAGGAGGTGTTCCACCCTGAGTGGTTATCCAATCCTGTACTGGTTAGGAAGAAGAGTGGCAAATGGAGGATGTGTGTAGATTATACTAGCTTAAATAAAGCATGTCCGAAAGTCCCTTTTCCCTTACCACGTATCGATCAGATAGTCGACTCCACCTCAGGGTGCGAGCTCTTATCCTTCCTTGATGCTTATTCCGGCTACCACCAAATAAAGATGAAGGAGTCCGACCCAGCTCGCGGCGTCCTTCATCACCCGTTCGGCATGTCTTGTTATGAGGCGATGCCCTTCGGGCTTAAGGAACGCAGGGCCACATACCAACGATGCATCTTTGGGCGTTTTCGGCGACCACATCGGCGAAACCGTAGAGGCCTACGTCGACGACATCGTGGTCAAGACTAAAAGGGCTGACGACCTCATCTCTGACCTCAAGATCGCTTTCCAGTGTCTTAAGGCCAAAAGCGTCAAGCTCAACCCCGAGAAGTGCGTCTTCGGGGTTCCGCGAGGCATGCTCCTCGGGTTCATCGTCTCCAAACGAGGCATCGAGCCCAACCCGGAGAAGGTGACTGCGGGTAACGAGCATGGGGGCAATCAAGGACTGAAGGGGCGTCTGGCGAGTCATGGGCTGCCTAGCGGCCCTCGGCCGCTTCATCTCACGACTTCGGCGAGAAGGGTGCGCCCCTACATATCGCCTCTGAGAAAGTCCGGCGCTTCTCTGGACCACCGAGGCCCGGGAGGCCCTCAACAAGCTCAAGACTGCCCTCACCAGTGCCCCGATCCTCGTCCCGCCCGCTGGGGGTGAACCCCTCCTCTTGTACGTCGCCGCAACCACCCAGGTGGTCAGCGCGGCCATCGTCGTCGAAAGCGGGGAGGAGGGCCACACCTGCCCGGTCCAAAGGCCGATTTACTTCATCGGTGAAGTCTTTGTCGAGACCAAGATCCGCTACCCGCAGATCCGAGGAAAGCTGCTCTACGCGGTGGTCACGACTCGGCGCAAGCTCGGCACTACTTCGACGCCCACCCCGTAACGGTGGTCTCCTCCTTCCCGTTGGGAGAGATCCTCCAGAATCGGGAGGTCTCGGGGCGGGTTGCCAAGTGGTCCGTCGAGCTCATGGGAGAAACTCTCTCCTACGCACCGAGGAAGGCCATCAAATCTCAAGTCTTGGCCGACTTCCTCGCGGAGTGGACTGACACCCGGCTACCTCGCTCCGGCTTCCGGCGGAATCTTTGGGCGATGTACTTGACGGGTCCCCTAATGAAGGCCCGGGCCGGCGCCCGGCCTCCTCTTCGTTTCTCCCCTCGGGGTGCACATGCGGTACGTAATCCGCCTCCACTTCCCAGCATCGAACAATATGGCAGAATCACGAAGGCCTGCTCAACGGGTTAAAGATCGCCGTCGAACTTGGCGTCAAGCGCCTCGGCGTCCGAGGGGACTCGCGACTCGTCATCGACCAAGTCATGAAGGACTCAAGCTGCCACGACCCCAAGATGGATGCGTCTTGCAAGGCGGTGCGCACCACGGAAGACAAGTTCGACGGTCTCGAGCTCAACCACGTCGTCAGGAGGCACAACGAAGCCGCCGACGAACTTGCCAAGATCGCCCATTTGGAAGAGCCCGGTTCCCCACGGCGTCTTCACCAAAGACCTCGCGGCTCCTTCCGTCACAATCGGGGGGGGCAAGAGGAGGACTCGGAAGGATCGTTCCGACCCCCGTCGGGCTGGAGGCCCGTCCAAGGCCCCTCAACTTCCGAGGTATCCTCGGCATCAAATGCCGAGGTCATGGAGATCGGCGGAGGGAATCCAGTCGACCCCAAACCGGACTGGAGAAAGCCACTCCTCGGCCGGATCATCCGGGGAGTCCTCCCCGGGACATCAACCAAGCCAGGCGCACCGCAAGAAGGGCGAGAGTCTTTCGTCGTCATCGGGGGCGAGCTCTACAAGCGAAGCCCCTCGGGGTCTCCTGCGGCGATGCATCACGGTCGAGGAGGGCCTCGCCCTAGCCCACAAGATCCACGCGGTGTCTGCGGCCACCACGCCGCTCCCCGCTCCCTCGTCGGCAACGCTTTCCGACAAAGGGTTCTCTTGGCCAACCGCAATCGGCGACGCCACTTGAGGTAGTGCGCACTGCGAAGGATGTCGATATTACGCTCGTCGACCATCCCGGCTCGGGCGCTCGACCATCCCGATCACGTGGCCTTTTCGCCGTGTGGGGCTTGGATTTGGTAGGACCCCTCAAGAAGGCGCCGGGGGCTTCACCCATCTGCTCGTCGCCATCGACAAGTTCTCCAAGTGGATCGAAGCGCCCGTCACCAACATTCGGTCGAGCAGGCGGTGCTTTTCTTCACCGATATCATCCACCGCTTTGGAGTCCCGAACTCAATCATCACCGACCACGGCACCCGGTTCACGGGGCGAAGTTCGAAACTTCTGCGATAAGCACGGTCTGCGTCATCTGGTCCTCGGTCGCGCACCCCCTGACGAGCGGGCGGGTAGAGCGGGCCAACGGGATGATACTACAAGGGCTCAAGCCTCGGATCTTCAACAAGCTCGACAAGTTCGGCAAAAGGTGGCTCGAGGAACTCCCTCGGTCCTCTGGAGCCTCGGGGCGGCGACCGGCCCAGCGGCGGGGTTTCACGCCCTTCTTCACGGTGTCTGGCGCTGAAGCCATCTTGCCTACCGACTTAGAATTCGGATCGCCGAGGCTAAAGGCCTACGACGAGGCCCGCAACCAAGTGACTCGGGAGGACTCGCTGGACATGCTTGAGGAAGCCAGGGATGCTGCCCTCCTACACTCGGCAAGATACCGGCCGTCCCTCCGACGCTACCACGGCCAACGAGTCCGGACCGAGGCCTCGGGGAAGGTGATCTGGGTGCTCCGTCTCCGCCAAGACAACAAAAGGGCGCCACAAGCTCACGCCGCCACAGGAGGGGCCCTTCATCGTCGCTGAAGTCCTCAAGCCGGGCACATACAAGCTCGCCAACGAGGATGGCGAGATCCTCAACAACGCTTGGAACATTCAACAGCTACGTCGCTTTTACCCCTAGAAATTCCAAGCATTGTACATACGCTTTGTATCATTGGCTAAATAAAACTAAGTCCTTGGGCGTTTTTCCAAGTCACAGCACTCTGTCCCCGGTAGGACTCAGCGAGACTTGCTTTTGCCTCACCAAAACCAAGCCTCCCTCGGGGGCTAGAAAGGGGGGAACACCCTCCTGGAAAGCACCCCTCAAAAAATCTTTCTCGAAATCTTTTTCGTTTTCCTGGCTACCTTTAAGTAGACTTTACGATCCCGAAGGTTTCGCATACTTAGGAAAAGGCACGACCAAAGGTCATCCAGAGGCCAAGGACGGCCGAGCCGCGAGGTCACCTACACCCGAGCGCTACGGTGCCTCCACTCGCCACCCTCAGCCAAAAAGAACGACTCTTAAGTGCCGCGAGGAGGTCGCTCGACTATGGAAGGGCAACGGGGCCGAGGCATCTACTCGCGCCGTCCCTCCCTCGGTGAAAAGAGCGACCCCCGGCTGCAAAGCATCCTCGCAAGAACCAAGTAGCGAATACAAATGGAAGGAAAGGCGAGGGATAACGAAAAAGCCATTACAAAAAGCATAAAGCCTCAACGGGCCGATTCACAAAGTGCCTCATAAAAACAAAATCAACATAAACTTTTTATTTACATGGGCACTTGGCCCCGACTGCGGGGATCTACGAGGGGCATCCGGGCCACCAACGTCTTGGGCAGCAACATCCACGACCTCGGGGCCTCCGGCACCAGGCGTCCGCAACCTCGGCGGAACCGCGACCTCGGCGACCGCGGCCTCGCCGCCGTCACTGGCTTCCTCCGGAGGAGTGGAGGCGGCGGCGGGCGCAAAAGTAGCCACCAGTCTGGCGGGGAGCCCCGCTCCTCTCGGCCTCCTCGGCGAGTTGGGCCAGGCACATCGGTCTCGTGCCCCATCTCCTCTTCGGCCCACGGCGAGTCCCTCGGCGATCCGAGGGAGGTCGAGCCGGTAGTGGGACATGGTCAGCCTTGGCGTGTGCGACACGCCGACTTCGGAGGGCCTCCAGCGCACGCGCCTCCACCCCGCTGCGGCACCGCCGCCCGGCCCCTTGACATCAAGTTGCTGCCACCGGCTTCTTCGACCTCCACCGCGGCGCGAGCGGCAGGCTGTGGCCTCCCGCGTCGGGGGTCTCAAGCTCGCCTGCGCCAAGTTATAGGCGGCTTGCGACGCGGAGAGGCTCCCCTCCAGCTCTGTCACCCTGCCTCGCAGATCTGCAAAAACCCGAGAGTTAGGCCCTCAGGAGGTGTACCACAGGCATGAAGACCAGTCGCAGCTCTTACCTCGCAGTTGGCCGCGGAGGGTCTCGTTCTCGCCGATCCCCTGCAAGGCTGCGTCCTTCAGCTTGGAGTACTCCTCGCCCAGGACGGCGCGCTCAGCCTCCGAGGCCTCCAGCCTGTCAGACAGGGACTTGATGGAGTCCGCCGAGCGCGAGGCCTCGGCGACCATCGCCTCCTTCTCCGTCCGGAGCTGGTCAATGCTCCTGGCGTGGCCCGCCGCGACATCCCTAGCAAGGGTGGCATCCTCGCGGGCCGTCGCTGCCTCGGTCTGCAGTTGGGAGACGAGAAGGCGGAGTTTCTCGAGCTCGGAGTCCTTCTCCGACGCCGCCGTCGTTAGCTGGGCGACCAGGCCCTTCTGCTGAAGGTACTGGTCGTGAAGGCCGGCCGACGCGCGGAGAACCTCCGACTTCCCGCTCGACGTCTGCGCCAAATCCTGCAACACACGCTCTCCAATTGGTCAGCCGCTGGAAGACACTCGGAGGGAGAAAGGCCCAAAGCTCACTCACCCGAAGCAAGGGGGGAGCTCACGGCACAACCTGCACCGCGATGGTCCGGGGCGGCCTTCTCGTAGCGATCGACGCAGATGCGCCCACGCTCACCCAGATCCTCCCCTCCTTGGCGTCGTCTGGCTCAAAGGCCCCTCGCCTCTCCAGGGCCCCCAAGGCGGCTGGCTCTCCGGGCACGGTGGGGTCCCCGGCGGATTGCTCACCGGGCGCTCCAGCCGAGGCCGTGGCACCCACGGTGGGCGCCTCGGTCACCTGCGCCTCCTCGGCTCCTCCCTCTGCCGAGGTGGCACCCGCCTCGGTAGCCACGGCTTGGTGAAGGGCTGGGCGCTCCGCCTCGGTCATGGCCGCGTCGGCGGTAGCAACCACCGCGGGCTTTTCCACCGCTACCTCGGCGGACACCGAGGAGTCTGCCCCGGGCCGACACGGCCAGGATCACCACGTCGTCCTCCTCGCTGGGCGCCTCCATTTGTCCGGGCGGTGCCGGCGGAGCCGGCTCCTCGACCGGGGCGCCGCGGGCACGCCCCGGTCCCCTCGGCAGACGCCTGCGCCGCCTCTGCTTCCGTCGCTGAGGACCGCTCCGCGGACGGCGGCTCCTCGGCGACCTTCCCCCTCTCCTCAGCTCCAACCGTCGGCTCGACGGTGGAACCGAGATCCGCGCTTCCGACCCCCCGCCTTAGCTGTTTCCGAGGGGCAAGGGGGGCCGCGTCCACCGCGGCCGTGCGCTTCAAGCTGCGAATGGGGACAAGGCGGAAGTTAGCGGACGGAAAAAAGAGCGAACGTCGAGATCGACGGCAAGGTGTGGACACCACTCACCCGCGCACTTTGATCTTAGCTCCAGACCGGGACCCGCCCGACGGCGGAAATGTCGGGCGCCCGGACGACTGCACGACGGCTAGAGGCGTCCTGCTGTGGGCCTCCGACCCGCCTCCGGCCGGCGCGGGCCGCCGTGGGGGCGGGCCTCTGCGGGGGGAGGCTCGGCGACCTCCTTCCCCGTGGCGTCATGACTCCTCCCGGGGAGACGTCCCGCGCTGGGAGGCATCGCGCGCCCCAAGTCCGCAGCGCCGGGGGCGAAACCTCTCCCGGCCGCCCTCCCGGGGCCGGCGCCGGCGACGAACTACCAACCGCCCGGGCGCGCGGCGTCACCTCCGGAGGATCCAACCCCGGCAGCGGCTCAATTCGTCCTCGTCCCACTCCTCCCCACCATCGCCGTCATCGTCGCTGTGCTCGGTGGTGTCCGGCTGGCGTCTCCGCTAGAGGAGGCCCTCCTGCTCCCCCCGCCGCGCGGCCGAGACAGGTCTTCCTTCTCCTTCTGCTGCGGGCGTTGCGCCGTGGCGCTCTCCTTCTTACGCTTCTCCGCCTCCGCGTGCTCGCGGTTGGCGCCTTCTCCGCAGCGTCGGGGGCTTCGGCGGCCTCAACCTCTCCAGCGAGCCCCCCGCAAACCCGACGACCGGGGTCAGCATGGGGAAGAGGAAGAAGAGGGGCGGAATGCACAACGAAGCGGAGGAGACGGGTCTTACCGGACCCGATGTAGTCCTTATCCGGCCGCATCGGGATCCGAGCAAGCTGTGGCCCGCTCCACCGATGCCGCCGCCTTCCGTCGGTCAAGGACCTCGGCGAACCCTAGGTCCTCGGCCGCCATCCGGGTCCCCTCCCGGGGGTTGCCGAGCCGCATGTCATACAGCCGTACCGCCCGATGCATGAGCGGCAATACGCGCCGCTTGTGGAAACCGGCGATCACCGCCGAGGCGTCAGACCCTCCTTGGTCGGGCGCGCCGAGGCGGCAAACACCTTCCGCAGGCGGGGTCACCCTCTCGGGGGATCAACTCTTTCCGCCACGACGGTGGCTCGGAGTCGAACACCTTCCCGGTGTAGGCAGGCAGGGGTGGCCACCAACGTTGCGAAGGTAGAACCACTTGCTTGTGCCAACCACGGTTCGAGCTAGCGAGCCTCGCCGGGATATAGTCCCTGCGGTGCTTGGATCGCGCAGCTGCAGCGTGCAGCTACCGGCCCGGACGGCCAACCTCTTCCCCTCTCTCTCTCCTGCTCCTTCCCTTCTCTTTCTCCGCCCGGGCGGAGATTTCAGAACAAGGTGGCCTCGAAGAAGTAGAGCCACAGGTCCTGTGGGCGTCGACGCCGAGGTAGCCCTCGCACAAAGCCACGAAGACGGCCGCGTGGGAGATGCGGTTAGGGGCGAGGTTGTGGAGCTCCGCATCGTAGTGCTCCGGAGCGCCCGCGAGAAACGCCCCACCCGTATCCCGAGCCCGCGCTCATGGAACGACGTGAAGCTCACGGCGTACCGGCGGAGGGCGCGGGTACCGATCATCCGGCGGCGGCACGATCCACTCCGGCCGCCGGAAGTCGTTCCAGCGCCCGAGCCCCCTTCTCCACCAACGCCACCGGCTCCGCCTCCGTCACGGAGCGGGGACTCCCGATCCGCCACGCCAACAACGTCGGCCTTGGGTGCCATCGCGAGGGCGGAATCGAGCAAGGAGGGCGGCACGAGAAGTCCCTCTTCCTTTCCCCCCTCTCCGCGAGCTCAAGAGATTGCTCAAGCGGCGGGGAAGGCAGAGGCAAAAAGCAAGCGGCAGCAGATGCAAAGGAAAGGGCAACACGGCCGCCGCCTGGGTATTTATACCCGGCGCGCTCCCCTTCTTTGCATTAAGTACGTATCAACCCACGATGCGCCCACTTGATTACACACAATGCCTTTAGCGCCCAAAGCGGCCCGGCGCCTGGCGGCCGAGCCACACGGACTCAGCACGCCGCACACGTTGCCGTCACACCCCTCACAAAGGATCCGGGCCACGGAACCGGGGCCCTGCCACCAGGCGCGTAGCCACGGCGGAAAAGCGCGGCGCCGCACATCACATCCTCCGTGGGACCGCAGGCGCGCCGGCACGGCAAATCGCGGCAGGGGAAAGTGGGGCCCGCCACTGCTCGTGCGGCGCTCCGCATCCCTGGCTGCCACACGAAAAACCGCGCCCGCGCCCCACGTTAAAAAGAGCAAAAGCAGGGGGTTCCTTCCCCACGAAGAGCGAGGCGGCCCACCCACTTAAGGCCCAGGGTTCGCAGGCTGGCCCATCTAAGGGTTCGGCAGCCACCCCGGGCGGCAGAGTCGAGGGCAGCTTCGGGCGGCCTCATACACGCCTGGCCCCGCGTGGCGGGGGCCGTCCCTTGCAAAGATCCGAGGCCAACACGGCAGCCAGGTAGGGGGATCCCGCGTGGGAGAGCACCGAGCCCTCGGGACCCGGCGGACGGGACCCGAGCCCCACCTCAGGCATACCGTGCGGGCTCTTATGAACCGCGCCTCCGGGCCCAGCCAACCCCTAGCGAATGGGGCACAGGCGGTTCACTTGGATTCTCCCGCTAACAGCTCACCGGATCTAGTCGTGTTCGACACTCGTCGACGATAGCACGACGAAGTCCACCCTCCTCCCTGCGGAAGGGAAGCTGAGGCGCGTAAGAAACTGGCGGCTGAGTCCCACTTGGGTTCCCCTCTTCGCTACGAGGGCTCGGGGGCTTCCCCAACGAGCAAACCAATTTGGAAAAACACCCTAAAAACCCAGCCGAACCCCCGGGCGAGCCGGCGGGCCCGGGGCTCTCGGCAACACGGGCTGTCTGTCCACCAAAAAGACGCACAAGCCCTCGGACGAGTGCCCTCACTCGCCCGAGGCCTCGGGGGCTACACCCGGCGGGTGCGCTCGCGCGCCCCCACCGAATAGCACGGCTCTCGAGACAAGCCTCAAAGCCACGTCGTGCAAGCTAAATGCAAGCCTTCGAAGGAGTCCCCCAAACTCCTCCGAAGCCTCGGGGGCTACACCCGCCGGGTGCGCTCGCGCGCACCCTGCGGAAAGTATCGATGGCAACCAAAGAAGCACGACCTCAGCCTCTGAACGAGTGCTCCCACTCCTTCAGAGGCTCGGGGGCTACTGTCGGGGACCAAAATAAGGGCCCCTTAAGGAAAGCCCAACAAACGCAGAACTTCGGCCCGGCAGGCCTCCCACTTCCACTACCTAAGCCACAGTGCTGGAGCGGACGCACGGCCCGCGACCCGCCCGAGCCTACCTCACTGAGGGCTCGGGCGGCGCCGATCTCCGCCTCGCCCCCGAGCCCCCCAGCGGGGCCTCGGATGAGCCGCCCGCTTCCGTCCCGCCCGAGCCCCCGTCAACCAGGCCTCGGGCGGGCGCGTCGCCCAGAGTCAAAGGCCGTACCACCGACTTGACGCATATCCACCATCGCCCGTGTCGGGCGCGCCGTGTTCTAGGGGGGGATGGGCACGCCCGTCACGACCCACGGCGGCAATCATGCTTACGCAGTCTCCACAGTGGAGGCCACGCCCGCCACAGAGGGGCACTGTGCTGCCTAACCCCTCCGCCAGGTCCCATCGCCGGAACCCCGGGGCGCCATCCAACACGTCAAGGCCACGGCAGCCGGCGTCACCCCCCGCGCGGGAGTGGACTGGACACCCCCTCCAGTCAACCAACAGTCCACCATGTGAGCTCTGAGCCCGGGATGGGCGACCACTGTGCCGGCGACCGGTCACGGCTGTTCCAACCACTCTCCGTACGGCGACAAGCTCCGAGGCCACCCGAGCCTCGGCCTCCATGCGGGTCAAAGCTACAGGGCTCTGGCGCCCCCTCCGACGCACTCCACCGACTCCAACAGGGACGTCCGTCATTCCGGCACCTTGGGGCGGGGAGGCGGCGTCGCCTTTGCCTCGTCACGGTCCGGGACAGTCGGTCCACGCCGGAGCCTCGTCCAAGGGAGGACGGAAGCACGTGACCCAGCTACGAGCATGACCACCTCTTGTAAGGCCCTGCCTTCCCTTTGCGGCTATAAAAGGGGAAGGCAGAGACCCTTAGATGATAGACACAAGCCCGGTATCGGCATCCTCCTCAATCATCACGAGACTTGGGGCCCTGTCCCTCTCTCACCGCTTGTACACCCTACCTACGAGCACTTCGGTGCAAGATAACACAAGAACTCCTCCCCCTCACTGGACGTAGGGCCTTCTCTTGCCCGAACCAGTATAAATCCTTGTGTTCATCTTGTACACCATCCGGGGTTGGGAACACGCACCACAAATTCACTCGTTGGTGCTAGGGCCGCCAGTTCTAGCACCGACACCTGATTTGCCGAGTGTTTTTGTTTGCCGAGTGTTACACTCGGCAAACTGGAGGTTTGCCGAGTGCCCGACAAAAAACACTCGGCAAAGCGGTTGACACTCGGCAAAGGGCCGGTTCCAGTAGTGCATGTCCACAATTACCTATCCAAGCGTTGAGTACGTTACACCTCCCTTTTGACCGTCAAACATAACAACAAGAGCCTGCTAGTATTGGTTTCAAAAAAAAAAAAAAAAAAAGAGCCTGCTAGTATTAGGGGAAGGAACTCAACATAAAACAAAAGGGTAAATGAGAAACTTCTAAGACCGTGTAGGACGTGCCAGCGTGGTGCAGTTTGGACAAGCCTTCATCACCATAGATAGAATTTTGACTACTAAATTACACTGCCTCATTCCACAACAAGTTCATCGGATCCTCCAAGACTAGAGAAGTTTGTGTAGAACTATAGATTACATATTGCTTATTTCTTGTCTAAATCTGATTCATATTCCTTCATTCTCCTTGAGAGATTACACTTGTTTTCATTCTGATCCATTTTATGTTTTATTAGAATAAGGAATATAACATTATGGCCTCCATGGGTATAGCCACTTACAGTAGATTCATAATACTCAGACTATACTCCACCAAACGTGGTACAAATAACCACGGAACAAAGAAATGATAATCCCTTCTCATAATACTCATAGTACGTACTCAGACTACTCATAATACTCATAGTACTCAGACTACATGCATGCCTCCGATCCATGGCCTCTCCAACGACCAGAGATTGACTTGAGTTTTTTATTTAACTAATGATCGATCTTCATGTCTGCACAGCACTACTACTGTTTTTAGAAACCAATTATGTTTTCCGTACCCAGTAGCCCCAGCTGGTGGTGCATGTAGTTACAACCACAATCGAGCATCTACTAGCTCAAAATTTCTGAAATCTATTTTAGACAACATAAGATGTACGGAATGTTCAGTTCATCATTTTATTCAGCAGGGCTTACAAGCTGGCTGATAAGCCAAAATATTGTAGAAACAGCTAATTTTCTGTGGAAAAAAATACTGTCGGCTTATAAGCAGAAACGGCTTTTTAGCTGAAGCGAACAGGGCGGCGTCTTTGATCTTGAAACATTCCCAATTGTATCTTTGTTCCATTGCTTGGTTCAGTATACGCTTTCGATGAGAATAATTGATTCTGCAGCATAAAAAAAGATGCAACACATTTCATGCACGCAAGAACAAATAAAATTGCATTTCACTAGTATGCTTAGTACTACTTCACAATTATTTATGTTCAACATTGTTCTTTTGATCAGTAGGTTATTATATATACATAGATAATTAAGTGCTGGTACCAACTGCTAATTAAACCGTGAAGTTTTAAACTGCTCAATGCCTTTGAAATCATTACTGTTGCAAGGCAATGCAAGTAGCTTCTCCCTAACAAATAATGAACTGAACTTTGCAAACTAAACATTTAGCACAATGTACAATATGTCCAACAATCAAGACAGTCCACACAAATAGCTAGCACGAATAGCTAGACTTTTCTTATTATACATTTAGATTTATATTTTGAAATAAAAAGCTTATAGTATCTTTTATTTAATCCATTGTAATTGTCATCTCTTCATGTGCGCCATTGCATCCTAAGGCACGAACTCCATATAACTATTGCTGAATGATTCCTTAAAGTTACTGTCATATCCTTCTCCTATTCTTTCTTTCCCACTCATATATCGTGTCTTCGCAGTTTTAGCTGAGTCCCAATCAAAGACATGGGAACACAAAATATATGCTTGCTACTAAAGTTAGTCCACAAGCTCCATTTTGAGAGGCCATCAGCCTGGGCACAGTGGGTGAGAAGTCGAGCGTGCATAGCCTCCTTGAAAGGGGATCCGCATGGTGAGCACTGGGATGTCTTGAGGACAATTCTGCCGCTGTATCAAGCCATCACGACGGTTGCCATTGGTGATGGTCGGCAAACATCCTTCTGGTTGGATGTCTGGCTAGGTGATGATGCCCTGGCTGACCGTTTCCCGGCTCTCTACAGTCACTGCACCAAGAAGGAAGCTTCAGTCCAGGTGATAGTGGACAGTGATATCAGTAGTACTCTTGTCAATAGACTCTCAACTGTCGCCTTGTCACAACTGCATTCACTCCAGGATCTGCTAGCACAAGTCAACCTGACGAGCCAGCCGGATAAAAGAATGTCACCGTTCATTGACCCGACTGGCAAACTAGACACTGCTTCGGTCTACAGGCTTCTCAAGGCTCGCGGACAGACAACTAATGACCAAGCAAAGTTCATCTGGAACAGCAGAGCACCGCCAAGAGTACAATTCTTCATGTGGCTTCTATGTCACAACAGAATCCAGTGCCGCACAAACCTCTTGAAGAAGCGAATCGTCAGCGATGCAATATGTGAAATCTGCAGTGAAGCGGAGGAGACTGCAGAGCACATTATCTTTCACTGCAGCATTGCGAGGAATTTTTGGGGAGCTATGGGCATCACGGTGCTGCCTGGACAGAAAGTTGAAGACATCCATACATTTCCATGATCCCCCGGGATTCATCAACAAGGCTTTGAGACTATGATGGCATTAGCCTGCTGGCAACTGTGGAAGAGACGGAATGCAGTGGTATTCAGGGACGAGCGGGCCTCACTTAACCAACTGCTGAGTTCTTGCAAGAGTGAAGCTCAGCAATGGAGAGTCAGAATGCCGAAGAAACAAAAAGCGCTGGTAGATCAATGGTGCTTGCAATTCCAAATGGCAATGGCTCACGTCTCCTGAGCTGTACTAGGCCATAAAGTTTGTAACCTATCCTCTGAACCTTGCTGGACTCAGAGGTTATGTAAACTCTTTTCATATGAGCCATTTTTGGGCAAACTAAAATAAATCAGGTGGGGATTCTCCCCCCCCGTTGAATTTTCAAAAAAAAAAAATGAAGCCTTCAGGTTCCTCTTAAGATATAACTGAAATAATTTGCTTTTGTTGTGTGCCTCTCATGATGGTTTTGATGTGCTGAGCCCTCTATGCACATTCTAGCTGGCAACAACACGATGATGATGTGGTGAAGATGTTGTGAGCAAGTTCAGTTAGGTCCATCAACTTAGAAAATAACTTTTTAGGTTTATAAACTTTATATGACATATCACTTAGGTCTATATTTCTCTACGTGGACTTCTTGCGTTAATGTGGCCTGCTAATTTATCTATCTAAAGCAGCTGTTGACCCTTTATTTCATCAAACACGTTGTGAGCGAGCTAGCAAACACCACCTACGCCGATGCGAGCGCTGCCACGACCGTGAGGAAGCGCGAGTAGGCTGCCTCGGTCGCGCCGGCGAGCACTGCCCCCACGCCACGACCACAGGGGCACGCGGTGGAGGTGGGGCCTGCTCGCGTGGCCATAAGGTGTTTGATGAAATAAAGGTCAACAATTGCTTCAGATGAACAACTCAGCAGGCTATGTTGGCGCGAGGAAGCCCATATGGAGGGATATGGACCTAAGTATACGGTATACAAAGTTTATGTACCCCAAAAACCACTTTCTAAGTTAATGGATCTAACAAAAACTCCTCACAAGTTAATGGACTTAAAAAGCTATTTCTTAAGTTGATGGACCTAACTGAAACTTACTCACAAATTAATGTACCTCTGATGAAATAAAGGTCAACAATTGCTTCAGATGAACAACTCAGCAGGCTATGTTGGCGCGAGGAAGCCCATATGGAGGGATATGGACCTAAGTATACGGTATACAAAGTTTATGGACCCCAAAAGCCACTTTCTAAGTTAATGGATCTAACAAAAACTCCTCACAAGTTAATGGACTTAAAAAGCTATTTCTTAAGTTGATGGACCTAACTGAAACTTACTCACAAATTAATGTACCTCTAGTGCATTTAACTCTCACTGAAAATCAAATCTTTAGTAGTGTGGTTGGCAATGATCAATATCGAGGTGCTGACATTTGGTAAACCACAAGCGATGCTTGCATTAGATAATCAAGAGATCCAGCATGGAGCCGAACAGCAGTGGCTGTTGGCTGGTGATTTACCGCGCTGGACAAAACTATATATGGCGAGCGACATACTAGATCCTCCACGCCTGGTCACTAGTTATAAAAGAAACACCACTATTTTGCTATTCACTTTGGCGGTTGGAAGAGAGGTGCACTAAATTGTAAACTGTAATCAGGTTGATATAGACCAAACTCTGAATAATTTTTTGAAAATGCACTCGTGTAGATAGGCATGCATTGAAACTCTAGATGCAGCTTTCATCTACTAGTGAAACGCGAGTATCTGCTTCCAAGATGAAGCAAAGAATAATTCATGGGTGGCAGTTTTGAATCCGCAAATCAAATCAATTACAAATACAGAACTAACCTTGTACATATTACAATTTATGTTTCTCTTTATTATATAACAAAATTAAGGATCAGCTAAGTGATTTCCAAACTACAAATGATATGAAGGAAAAACGGATAGAATTTTAGACAAGAAAATAAGCAATATATAATTAGCAGTTCAGCACACGCTTTTCAACTTGCGTTATATCGTTGTGGAATGAATATACTAATGACGAAGCAGTGGAGTTTATTAGTAGTCGAAATTCCGGTAGTTGGTGAAAGTTTGTCCGAACTGCCACCATGCTGGCACGATGTCCTGGAAGACGATGTTCTGGCCGCCGGTGGAGACAAGCGCGAAGCTGAGGCCCTGTCCAATGAGCCCACCGGAGAGGCAGTGCCAGTTAGCGCCCCAGTTCCTATACATGGGAATCCAGTTGGTGTTGGCGCCCTTCACTGCCATGCTCTGGATGGAGCCGCTACCAGCAACATTGGTGACGAGGACCATGTAGAAGTGATCAAAGCCGGCGATAGTGAAGCGCACGCCGCCGCTCTTCCAGCACTTGACCCGCTGGTAAAGGACGGGGATGATGCCGGCGGTGTAGATGCCAATGTTCTCCCAAGCAGGCTGGGACATGTCAAAATGGGGGCGGGGTGGGGCGCACCAGCCGCCAGCGGGGATCCCCCCCTCGGCGGGGAGGTCATTGGGCGGGCAGAAGTTGGTGGCGGAGACGACGGCCCAGTTGTTGCCGGGCTTGCACCACCCAGTCTTGCTGCTGTCGCAGATGATGACGTAGCACTGCCCGCACGATGCGCCGTCGTTGAAGAGCGCCGTGCTCAGCGCCGCGTTGTTGATGCCGTAGCCCTGCTCGTACAGGTTGCTGTACCCGCACGCACCACCTGCAGCATGTGTATGTGCTCATCGATCAGATCAAAGTCTACACACTCAGATGCGTAATGTGTCGCAATGCATGCTTGCACGCGTACGTGACAATGCAACCTGAAGAATCCAAAGACAATGGTAGCTAGGTTATAATTATATACCCATTGTGTCGGAGCCATCAGCGCCACCGTAGAATGTGGCGGTGGCCGTAAGCCAGTCGCCTGATCTCGCTGGCGACACGAAGAGTGCAAGGACGACGACGAGCAACTGGTGAAGGAAACGTTTCCCCATCTTCTTAGGGCAGATGACAGCGCCTGGATCCTGCGGAAGTTGCACTGCTGCTACTAGAGAGTAGAGACTGGTGTGTGGTGAGGAATGTCTGCAGCTATGGTGGTGCTTATATAGTGTGGACGAGCGAGCTCGAGGGGCGGACGTACAGGACAAATTAAAGAATCTGTTGTTAGTAGATTCGAACAGAAATGCATGCGGTTATCACATCATGACATAATGAAATGAAGAAACACAGTTCCAATGATGGCATGCACATGGCTGCAACGACAAGCGGTTGACTTGAGAGTTGTTTATTTACTGATCAATCTGCAGGTCTGCGTATAGGACTGTGTTTCTTCCATCCAAAATTTGATAGAGTTCAGAAAACATCCCTCCATACTCTCAGTAGTCAGCTGGTATGTAGTTACAACAGCCACTCAACCATCTGGCTCAAATAACTTGTTGTTGGATAAGGTTACGTACAGTTCATCATTTTTATTCCGTGTCTTTGATCATGAACACATGCATTTCTGTATTTCACTATTGTACGTAGTACTTCACAGTTCTTTTTATGTTCAATATTGCCAGAACAATTGAGTTTTATATGTTCTTGGGTGGTGAAACGAAGGAGACAAGCGATGCGGAGGAGCATATTCTGTATTGAAAACAGTACTTCGCAGCTAAGTTAGTTCGGGTCAACGAACTAGAAGCTTTAGAACCATATGTATCACTGTCACCAGGCTGAAGAATTCCTACTTGGAAAAAGTCTATATGACCCCTCAACTATAGAGGATGTACTACTTAAACCTCCAACTATAAAACTATCTATTCCATCCTCTAAACTTTTAAAAACCGGTCAAATAACCCCCTAAAGTGGTTTTGAATAGTGGTTTTTCTACGGTAATGTGGTTTTGTCTTTTTTATTTATTTTGGCTAAATCTTTAAAAAATCTTAGTAAATCATAAAAAAGCATAAAATAGAAAATCTAATTTTATTGGATTCTACACAAGCAGACCTCCACGAAATGACCATATAGTATGGTATCCTTTAGTATAATTTTTTAATATAATTTTAGATCTATATTTTTGCTGTAATTAATTAGAATAATTTATAGCCACAGTTTTATGGTCGAAACATGGTGAAATTTTTATGGTGTGCTTATTATTATATGCTTGAACTGCAGTAAAAATTTCATGCTCATTGGATCATATATAACTTAGTTATAGATTTATTTATATTTATACTTAGATTTATGCTTGTTAAATGTAAATAAATTTATAACTAAGTTATACATAATCTAATGAGTATACGGTTCAAGCATATAATAATAAGCACACCATAAAAATTTTACCATGTTTCGACCTTAAAACTGCGACTAAGAATTATTCCAATTAATTACAGAAAAGTATAGATCTAAAATTATATTAAAAAAATTTGTACTAAAGCATACCATATTATATGTTTATTGTTTAGACCTGCTCATGTGAAGTCCAACAAAATTAGATTTTAAATTTTATATTTTTTCTATGATTTACTATGCTTTTTCAAAGATTCAGCCAAAATAAATGAAAAATGAAAGAGACAAAACCATGTTATCAGAATAAACCACCATTCAAAACCACTTTAGGGGGTTATTTGACTGGTTTTGCAAAGTTCAGGGGATAGAATAGACGGCTTTATAGTTGAGGGGCTTAAGTAGTCTACTCTCTATAGTTGAGGGGGTCATATAGACTTTTTCCTATCCCTTTTCGTCACACAATGCCGAAGAATCCCATCCTAGCTCCTTGTCTCCATCAAACACTTGTATATACTAGCAGGGAACCCCGTGCGAGCACGGGGGTGGAGAAGGGGGTTGGGCCAAAAAATGACTGTACAAAGAAACAGTAACGGGTCTCGGATGAACAGTTATGGGCTGGTGAACAGTATCGGGTTTTTACCGTCGATGAACAGTTAGGGTTGGGCCAAAAAAGCGACTGTACAAGTAAACAATAACGGGTCTTGGATAAATAGTAACAGGCCGGTGAACAATACCGGATTTTTACTATCGATGAACAGTGCGAATAGGTCTTGAATGTGGACCTGTTACTATTCATGAATAGTGTTTCACCAGAACAAAGTATCTTTATAGGGGACCCGTTACTATTTATGAATAGTATTTCACCAGAACAAAGTATCTTTATAAATGTACTCCTTCCGTTCCAAAAAAAATATGCAACTATGGGTTGCGTCCCAGAAAAGTAGTTTACGTTTGACCGAATTTCTAGCAAATAGTATTCGTATTTTTAGCTTCAAATTAATTTATTATAAAAATACATTTCATAATTAATCTAATGATGTTTACTTGACATTACAAAGGTTTATAGTTTTTTTATTTATAATTAGTCAAACTTGATACACTAAAACATGCTACTCTTTAGCTAGAATTGCATGTTTTCCTCGAACGGATGGAATATTCATCTACTGAAGATAGCAGCGCTCAATGCATCACATGGATATTCAACAGGAAAGAACTTGGTAAGCACTTCATCTTTCAAATTAGAGTTGTCTTCCCCTCAATGGCCAAACCTGTAATCTCCATTGAAACTCCTAACACGATCCAGTAGGTCATAATACATTTTGTCGAGGATCACCGGCTCAAGCCTTGAGCACAAGTTGGGGCCTCCAGCAAGCGATCTTAATGACCTTATATAAGAAATTTGAAAGTTGTAGACCTCATCGAGCACTATAACTTTTCGTATAATTTATCTGATCACATACAAGAAAGATATGTTTTTTTTAAGATGACACAAGCCCTGATACGTGATTAGTATGTTGCTAAAATTTTACATTATTTTTTGACCATTTTAATGATCTCTCAAATGATAAAATCAGAACTATGAGTATGTAGACCTAATCGAAAGCTAAAATTTTTGTAATTATATACAAAGTATCTTTATTCAACATGAAAGATATGATTTTTCTAAGCTGACAAGTTTAACACACCATTAACATACTACTGAAACTATAGTATTTTTGAGCATCTTAGCTCAAATGAAAAAACTCAAAATTAGAAAGTTATATATGTGACTTTTTTTTATGGAGACTTACCCCTGACATGTGAGTCTCATTTATTAGACCTATGTAAGCATTAAGTCAACATGCTATATCAGCTTGGGTCAGATAAATACCCGTTTGGACATTGTTGAGACCCGACTAACTTCAGGGACAAAAAATATATTTTGTGACTTTAAAGACATACATATATATATATGACACTTGCAGATAACTTCACAGATCTGAATTTCACTCTTAATTAATATGCATGCATGTGTGTGTAGCACATAAATACAATTTCTTCTTCCATATAAAATACTAGGCGATCGAGTTTAGAATGCAATAATTATCCTTCCGTACTCAGTAGTTAGCCATTCCGTACTCAGTAGTTAGGGCAGTCCCAATGGGTATTAATGATGGTTTCTATCTCTATTAAATGACTTGCCACATAAGCGAGAAAAGCTGACATGGCATGCTAATTAACGAGGAAAGAGAAGAAAATCAGAGAAACCGTTTCTCAGAGAAGAAACGAAGTCCTCGCGTCGACCGATGTGCGTAGAAACCGCAACTTCCGCGTTGGGGAGAAACTAGTGGTTTCTACGAAGTCCTTGCCGCACCGCCGTCCATCCAGGCCGCGCTCGATGCGCCGCTGTCCGCCCAGGCCGCCCTCGCCGCGTTGCTGCTGCGTGTGCCCGGCCACTTCTGCCATGGCTGCTCCGAGCTCGCCGTCGTGCCAGCCCCTACATCACGCAGGCCAAGCCGCATCCCCGTCCGCCTCCGTCGCGCAGGCCGGTCCGCTGCCGCTACGCGCGCTCGCCAGAGGTGGACGCGTCGACCATGACGAAGCTCCTCTGCGCTCGCCGTCGTGCAGGCCTCTCCATCGCGCAAGCCAAGCCATGCCGCCGTCCACCTCCGTCGCGCCAGACGCGTCCACGATGGCGAGGTCCACTGCACTTGCTGCTCGCATGGCCACCACCGCGTTCGCTGCCCCGCGCGCTCGCCGGTTGCCGCGGCTGCTCGCTCTCGTCGGGGGCCTGCCATGCTCACATGCACTCGTTCGTAGGCTGCCGCAGCCGTCGTGCTCGCCGCCGTCGCGAAGGTCGCACTACCGCGGCTGCTCGCCTGTGCCACGGCCTGCCGCGCTCGCTCGCAGGCTGCCACCCACCGCTGCTCTCGCTCGGCATCTGCTCTTGTGTGGCTGCGCTAGCCTGCTGTGCTCGCGTGCTATCTATCTTCTGACAAATATGCTCGCGTACTATTGCCTGCTCACATGTGCTGAGAAGGGAGGAAGACAATGGAGCTATGATGAGAGAGAGAAAGAGAAGGAACATTTATTAGGCAAAGAGACTTCCATTGTGTGATATAGTTTCTATAGATGATTTCTTGTTGATGTGGCAGCTATGAAAAGTGTGCGTAGTTTCTACCATTGGGACTGCCCTTAGCCAGCTGGTATATATGCATGTAGTTGCAACTGCACTCAACTATCTAGCTCAATTTTTCTCAGTTCTATTTTAATTAGACAAACAAATTAAATATATATGCACCGATATACATATGTTTGTAGCGAGCCACTACTACGTACTCTTTTTGTTTGATGAAGGTTACGCACGTACAGTTCATCATTTTAATTATTCCCTGTCTCTTATCTTGAAACATTCCCCTTATTGGGTGTGCTCGTTGACCCATTGCTTGGTTCAGTATATTATATGCTGTCATCCATTGTATATATTCGACGAGAATATAATTGTGCTGCGGCATAAAGAAAGAAGAAGATGCAACACATTTCGCCCAACAACATATAGATAAATAATGCAACCTCTCAGTGGTTTTGGCTACATATAGCTACATATAGTCAGGCCATATAGTCCCAACCATCCCATTTTCAATCGTACAAGCGAAACGAAGGAGCATATTCTGTATTAGTATTTCACTAGTACGCTTAGTGGTACTGCACAGTTCTTTTATGTTCATCATTGTTCTTTCAATCAGTACGTTATAATATACAGAGGATGATAATTAAGTGCCGGTACCAACTGACAATTACAATGTGTAGTTTTAAACTGCTCAACCCCGTGAAATCATTACTGTTGCAGGGCAGCTGGCCACTTCTAAAAATTGGTGTGCTGAACTTTGCAATTCATTTTGTATGAGCTAATAAACATTTAGAGTAGAGTGCATGGCCAGTTCTTAATCTTTATTAACACTTCACTGGACATAAATTGCGTCATTTTGCGGTCCTTTCTGTTTGGGTTTTATCAGTGGTCATCCAAATGAATACGGGTGCCTGCCCACAGACCGTGCCTTCTGTAATACCATACGTCCAAAATTTGCGTATAGATCAACTCTTCACATGAAACAGACCCGCATCCGCATAACTCTCTTAGAGTTTCGTCCTCGTTTCCTAGCCAGAGGTGCTACATTTGAAGTGACAAGGATTATCAGCTAGCTCTCACCATACTAAACTTTCAAAGTGGTATTAATCAAAGCCACCAACTATAACCACACATGAGCCACATAGGCCAACTACTACAAGCTATTAATGGGCCAAGTATTGCATTCACCCATTAAAGGTTGATGCCCTCAGCAACTCATCTTATATGTAGAAGACACCAAGAACCACCCCTTGGTACATGGTTATCCCACTCTCACACTCCACAGGCAACACACGATTGCAATGTTGATGCTCTGAATACCATCAACAATACCCAGTGTCCAAAATCCACTTATGGCCAGCGCAAATCCTCACGAAGAATGGGTCTCCATATGCATAGTACATATCTTATACTTTCGTCATCATCTAATGTAAAAGGGTTAACCAAAAGTTCTATGTTTGGAATAACAACAATTATACGGTGGCCCTTATCCTCCCAAATTTTAATATGATATTAAACCCACAAACTATAACCACACATTGAGAACACAAGGGCCAGCAACTATAGTCTACTAATGGGCCAAGGTATTACACCTTCGGCCCAGATAAGACCCTATAACATCTTAACCGGGTCAATGCGACCAGCTGGCTTGATGAGTTTACCGAGGCCAAACCAAGGCGCCTTCACAACATTAGCCATGCTGGCCAGCAGGGTTGCACCATCACCATGACACTAGCATGCACTGCCACCGTGCGGATCAAGGGGATGGGAAGGACGTACCACCGTGGTTGTGCCTACGCATTGTGCCTACAACATCGCAAGAGTGGATTTGTTACTCAAGAGAGGGGAGAGGAGGAATAGAAGGTGGATGGCTCGACTGTTGTTGTGATTGCTTGATTGCTCGGTGAAAAAGGTGATATCTGTTGTGGATGTTGGAATCAAGGGAGTGGGGACATGGAACGGATAGTGATCGAGGAGGAAACTCACAGTGGCAATGAAGTGGGAGGGAAGTGGCCTAGGTGATGTAGGCGATGCGGGATCGGAGGACGATGATTTGGGATTGGGATTGTGGTTAGGGCACGGGAGAAACAGATGGTGGCTTGTGAAAGAAGCCAGTGTGGGAGGAGGGCGCACGGGAAAATGAGTGGTTATGCGGAGCTAGGGTTTCAGGAGTTAGTGGCTATATATATATTGGAAACTTGTGGTCTACATCGAGTCAACCACTATTGAGGCTGAACCATTTTGCACATATCCCTCCATAGCCTTTTATGTCAAGCAATCGAGTCCTCCATATGTCAGCTCCCACATGTGAGCACTTACACATGATGCCACATCGGTGAGCATGCATGGGTCTAGACCCGTTCGATGAACACCAAGGCACATCACAGGGATTATGGACCAAAATGGCAAAATTTGCGAGTATAGGAACCAGCATGGTACACCACACAATTTTGAGAACCAGCCATGCGTCAAAGTATTGTACCATATGAAGTATATTTTTCCCAATATTTGATTTGTTTGATAATTCAACAACACATTATATATATAGAGAAGAGAGAGAGATAGAGAGAGAGAGAGAGAGAGAGAGAGAGAGAGAGAAACGAAGATGCAATAGACTTCACGCCAGATCATACGTACGTTATGCAACTGCCAAACTCAATTATTCTTACCTAGCTACGTACAATCGGACAACCGAAATTTCAATTGGACATGATGTGTGCGCGGGAGCTAGTATTTTTGTATTTTACTATTTCTTCATTCATTGTTATTCTTCCAATGTTTTACATTATCACATCGTCCTTTCAATGAATCAGTAGGCATTTATATATAGCAATGAGAGACAAGTGCCGGTAGCAACAACTGCGGCTGAGGGAATAATCCTTGCAGAGGCAGCTAAGCTAAGGTTTACTCTAAGCTTATTGGCCACGGGTGAAATGAACCTTGATTATTTTATTGGATCAGTTAAACATATCGATTGTCAAAAAATATATGCATGCATCCTCTTATCAGATCATGAGGTCAACCAACCAGAAGTGTTTCCTCGCCCCTCAAGAAAAAAGGAAGTACAGCCTGCTGACAATGTTATGCTATTATATGGTTCTAAGATTCTAGTTGGTTGACCTCATGATTTGGAAATTGAAATGTTTAATAGGTCTAAAAAAACATAATCAATGTTCATCTTGCCGATGGTCAGAAGCTTAGAGCAAAGCTTAGCTGCCTCTCCCTGCCTCTGTGCAAGGTTGCAATCAAGGATTCGCTCAGCAGTAGCCTAGCTCCCTGCCTCTGTGCAAGGATCAGAATCAAGGATTTGCTTTGCACACTACCAAAAACCGTCCTTTTGCCAAGTGCCTTAGGCTTTGTCGAGGGCAAAATATCGGGCACTCAACAAAAGGGCTGTTTGTTGAGTGTTGCCATCGGCAAAGAACGGCACTTGGCAAAGGAGTGTTTTGCCTAGTGTTTGGCCCTTGGCAAAGACAAGCACTCGGCAAAAAATGCCCCTTTGCCGAGTGTCCGCCCCTCAGCAAAGCTTGGCACTCGGAATAAAGTGGTTGTGACAAAGGGAAGTCAGCTCTCTTGCAGGAGCACTCGACAAATTTTTTCCATAAAAAATTAAAACTTTGTCGAGTGCCACATTGTCGACACTTTGCAAACATTTTCAAAAAAAATTAGAAAACAAAATTTAAAAATCTTTGTCGAGTGCCCATCGACGGGACACTCGGCAAAGCGTCTGTCACCATCCGAAGTGCCGTCACGGCACCTTTTCTTTGCCAAGTCTCACGTTGGCTCTCGGCGACAAATGGCCTTTGCCAATGTTTTGTTCCGAGTGCCTTTTGCCGAGTATCTTAGGTGCCGAGTGTCTCAAGTACTCGGCAAAAAGTTGTCGCTCATTGCTATATACGGATTGAGTATATTCCAACTTAATGATAAAAATCTAGCTTAATATCAAATATTCTGAATCCACGAGAAAATGTTCTAGCTTAAAATATTTCAGCTTAAGTAAATTAAAAAATCTTCTAACCCAAAATACTAAATTATCGTTCTTATTTTTGAATCTCGTTTAACTGTGTTCAGATAAATATATCCCAAACTAATGTATACTGTGTTCAGATAAATATACTGTTGACACTCGAAAATATCTAGATCTTGTAAAGTTGTCAAAAGTGGAAATAGGCTTCACCATTGCGTTCCTCTCGTCGAGATAGTCAAAAAACATATATGGAACATTCAATTTGGGATCCGGATGCAAGAGTTGTGCACCACGGAAGATTGCACGGTACTACCGGTCCGTAAAGATCGGTACTACTAGTGGCCGATGCTGTTGCGCAAAAATAAACTATCGGTACTATCGGTCTGAGACTAGTACTACCGGTGGGTAACGGAGATTGGTGTAGTTTGACGCAAAAATAAACTACCAGTACTACCGGTCTTCCACCGGTACTACCGCTAACGACTGGTACTACCGGTAGAGCCTGACTGGTACCACCGGTAGTGTCCGTTCTGAATCTAACTTTCAGATCTCGAACCTATTTTTTCTTAAATCGGTTTTGGGTAATCTTTGGGCGTGAGAAACTTGGAGATTGGGCCTTGAAGATATTTCCTACTGAGATAAGACCACCCCCTCCTATATAAACAAGGAGATCATGGCCGATTGAGACAATCGTCATCCAATCATCAAAAACAAATTTATAAACATAGGTTTTAGCGGTTTCACCTCTACCATGCTGTTCATCCCTTGATCCAGGCGACCAAGGATGGCGCCCTAGGCTCCCTCCCGGGCGAGAGCTTCGACGGTTCCTTTGCTAGTTTGCCTGAAAACTAGTCGTTCTTCGTCACGTAAGTGCGATTGGTTATCCTTTGGTGGTTTGCTCGTAAACCTCTCTGCTCTTCATCGTGAAAGCGTGTTGGTTACCCGCTGCGTTCTTCGGTCCGTGGCGACCCGGGCGTCCAAAGCCCGCATGGTGTGTTGGTCCGGACCACATTCGACGTCAACACACTTTTTGACGACTCCGCTGGGGAAAAGTTGTTTCGGCTCTACTTTGTAGCCGAATCTCATTGCCCTAGCCTTATACCTTAACTGATCTATCCTTTTGTGATCACCACTACCGTTGCCATCTGCCCTACGAGGCCGACTGCATCTGGTTTTGACCCCTTGTGACCTTGCTTGCTATTTTGCAAGAAGTTGTACTTGTTATTAGAAATTTCAGCAAGGTGGTCAAGTTATAAATCATGGAGTACCAAGGTGTTGCATCACAAAACTACTACAATCACCCCGAGGTACAACTTGCAGCTACATCTAATGATTTTTATAATTATTTTGCAAGTGATATAAATTGCCATGTTGGTGTTGCTAGTTATGATGATACTAGATATGTTGCATCGGCTCATCCTTCTAATTATGCATATCATGATCAAGAGCTGATGCTTGCTAAAAATTGTTTTAGTTTTGATTCTTCTAGCAATATTCAACATATAAAATGTCTATATTTATCGGCTGTAAGTTCACAATATGTAGTTCCACTACAAGACAAGCCGATGGATGAGAGAATTGGCTATGGCAATATTAATTATTTAGCCAATTGTTCTCAAAATTCAGCACCTTATACCAATACTCCTATTCATAATTCAGCTTCATATGACTCTAGCCGAATCAATAAAAATTTAGTAAGGTGTGTTAATAGTAGTTCTCACAACTCGGCTTCACATGTTATCAATAACTCAAGCCGAATTAGTGAGAATTCAGCAAAGAGTGAGAAAGTCATTGTCTATGATTCGGCTTCATATGCTACATGTAGATCTAGCCGAATTGAAGAAGATTCAGCTCATGCTCGAAATCCATATGGCTCTGCTAAATGGAAGGTGCCCATATATCATAGACCGTACTCATTATGTTATGATTACTTTGAATCTTCTAGTGGTTGGCGGGTGCCTGATTTTAGAAAATTTAGTGGTGAAGATGATAATATTGCTGTGGAACATATTTCTACGTATCTCTTACAACTAGCGTTTGCTAGTGCTGGTGAAGAAGACTACATGAAAATTCGATATTTTCCTTTATCTCTCACTGGCATTATTTTTACATGGTTTACATCTTTACCCAAACGTAGCATTTGTTCATGGTCTCAATTAGAAGTGTTATTCTATGAACATTTTGGTATGTTTAAAAGCAAAAGGCCGATTACAATTAAGTCATCGGCTAAAAGTGGATTATTTGTAGACATGAAATCAAGTCTTGCTACAGAGAAACATGAGAAACAAAAGAAATCAGCTAGACTTGATTTTTTAGGAGCTAAAGGGGTCGTGTACTTGTCTAGTGATTATCACATCATTGATGAAGATCAAGCCCCTATAAGCAGGAAGGAAGGATTATCTGCTTGTTCCAAATTGGCTAAGTCGACTGCCCAGTCGGCCTAGCCGATTGCCTCTGCGACAGCTTGCTGAATCGGCTAGGCCGACTTCTCAGTCGGCCAGGCCGATTGCCTCTCGGTGCTTGCCTCAAGTCGGCTAGGCCAAATCCACCGCTGCTAATGCTCAAGTCGGCCTAGCCGACTTCTTCGGTTTTTGCAGCTGCCGATGTGTCTTTGAATGATTCGGTACTTGTTGTTGATTGTTCTTTAGAGTTGAAGAGTGAGATTATACAAATCAAAGACGTACACTTCTCTAAAATGATCAACAAGATACAAAATATAAATATTTTGCTTAAATTCTAATCCAGTCATGCTATTTCAATTTCTACATCTACTACAGATATCCTTATCAATAGTTGTAAAAGACCGATTCGGAATAGCATTATATTTAGTGAAGGTAAGATAAATTCAGATTCTATCGGCCAACACATTATACCATATGGTAAGGCCGATGGTGTTGATTTATCAAAACTAAAAATTCCTGAAAATATTTGCAAAGATATGACCGAATGGATTGATGTCAAATCTGATCCTTTCATTTGTCTGGCCTTAAAACCGACTCCACAAAAGAATCGGTTGAAGAAATCAAAGTACACCTTTGATTTTACTTTTTATGATCATGTCTTTGATATCTTGCTAAAGAATAATTTTATTAGAATCATTGATCATAATGCTTTGCCATCAGTTCAAAATTTAGAAGAGCTTACATATTGCAAGTGGCATAGTTCCTATGATCATAATACTTGCAATTGCAATATGTTTCGTCGTGTGATCCAATCGGCCATTGATAAAGGTCGATTGAGATTTTCTGAAGCTCAACAAATTGACTGATTGGATTCAATCAGTCTTGATGGCGAACAGGTTTTGAATCGGCTTGCATTAGTCAATTCACTCAAAACTCAAAGCTTAAGTGCCCATAAAAGAGATGTAGACCCTCAAGCGAAGACAAGGTCGCTGTCCAAGAAGTGCAAATGGGACATGTTTCAGAGGATAGCAATATCACTGTAATTTTAAAAGACACTGGGGGGCAGGTGAAATCTTTCCAGCTAGAGTAAAAGCCGATTGATCCAATTAAGCAAGGAGAATCGGCTCAGGATCCTTCTTTGGGGTATGTCTATCAGAACGGAAAAAACAAGGATGATCATAATGTTAATGGAGGCAAAGCTCATAACAGGAAAAAGGACAGAAGACCGAAGCTTAGCTTCGAAGAGCTTCTTGCTAAATATGAGAAGATCGGTGAAGCAAATATTGCCAATCGATCAAAGAAGGTTCAGCCATCAAGATTGCCTCCAAAACACGTCTCAAGAGAAGAATTGGCAAGGAGATAGATCTCATGCAGCAGCAGTATATTCTCCTTTTGAGCAGCCAATTCCCATGTCTTATGGATCACAGCCCGCATATTTTCATCCTTATTTATCTTAGAACTGGTTTGATCAAGAGGCACAAATTCAATCATATTTTAGGCCACAATATGTAGACTATCCAGCTCCTAGATACTCAGAGAAATCATCATATTGTAAAGACCATTTTGATCAAAATCGGTTTAGAGCTCAACCAAAGAAGAAAGTGGTGAAGCAAGTCTACCGTGTGAAGTTTGATGGTCGAAAGAAGAAAAGCTGAGATCTAAATTCAAGTATTGAAAAGCCGATTACATTACTTGAAAAATCAGGCTATTGATGGCAAAGACGTGGAAGAATTTTCTATTGATATTCCAATTGCCAAATCTGAACAAAGAAAGGTGAGAGTGACCAAAATCAAGAAAGATTTGCTGCTTTCCAAAACAGAAATAAAACCGATATGCTTAATCAGTTTAGCAAAGTGGCAAGAAAGTAAGTTACATCGACTTAGCGCAAAGAAGCTAAAAGAAAAAGGCTTGGTATGGGTTCCTAAATTAAGTGCCCAAGTTCAGAAAGATAATGCTCAAGCAAGTGGTGCAGCGAAGGCAAAAAAGAGAAGAAGATTCAAGGAACAATTGTCTAGTTTGAGGTTTGCACCAAATCATCAAAATTATTGGTCTTTGCATCATCCATCTTCTCTGCCTATGTTTATGTGGAATTCATCTCATAGTATGTATAGTCATCCCTCAGCTTCTTATTTTGATCCTTGGTGTGGATCTTTATGTTATAGAGGGTTGCCAAATTATTATGCCTATCAATGATCAAAAACCGAAATATCTTATTTTGGCTATGCATACTCATGTGAACAAACTCATATGACCGATACATGTATTGCCCTTAGAACAAAAATAGTCGATGTATACATCGCCTTTAGTCATTGACCAGCCGATGTGATGGGTATCGTTGCTGGTTGATTATGGATCGAAGGATGTTTTCAGGTTCAATGCATCATTCACCTGAAAACAGGGGGGCATATGTTGACACTCAAAAATGTCTGGATCTTGTAAAGTTGTCAAAAGTGAAAATAGACTTCACCATTGCATTCCTCTCATCGAGATAGTCAAAAAACATATATGAAACGTTCAATTTGGGATCCGGATGCAAGAGTTGTGCACCCTGGAAGATTACACGAAGTACTACCTGTGGCCGAACCGCCTGAATAATTACACTCCCGAGAGTACTCGTCTTCCATTAGACTCTAAGTACTCAAGTGAGTATAATAATTTAAACAGATTCTATCGAGCACACCCAACGGGAGAACTCGAAGATCCACAATTTAACCAGGATGCACATTGAGTATAGAACTTACATCACTTAGTCTATTTCATACAACAAGAGTTCGTAAATTTATTCATTACAATACCAGAGTTCAGAGTGCGGAAATAAAACAGCGGAACTGAAATAAACACCTAGCGGAAAGCGATACAAGGATTCCGTCTATGCCCACCAGATGAATCCTCCACATAAGAGCTATTCCTCAAGCTGAACATGCAACAGGGAAAATAAACCCTAAGTACACAATGTACTCGCAAGACTTACCCGAATGGAAAGTATATATATCCCGACTCTCAAGGATATGCATAAAGCGATATGGCTTGCTGGGTTAGTTTATTTGTAGAAAAGCATTACTAAGCATGAGTTCTTATTTGTATATTATTAGCCGTATTTTAGTAGATTAGCTATTCATGCTATGTAAGCACCTATACTACTTTCAAGCAAGTGGTAAGCAATCAGGATCCCTTTTTATCCATCTTTCATCTTCCATTTCTTACTACGCTGCCAGAATAAGGCCCTCGTCGTTACCGTTCAAGAACGGCGATTCGCGAATCAATGCGCCCAGCTGGGTACCCTAAAACACACTCCCCGTCTGCATCCTAGACACAGACGAGAATAGCTTGCTATCTTTTGCCCGGGGCTCTAGATCCCCGTCCTAACTTGGACTCCAAGCTCCCAGCACTTACGACCCCGCCGTAAGTGGTGGTGCAAGGACCTCCACCATCCCCGCCCCCATACAGCCGGTCCGGATGAAGCCGGAACCGAAGACAAGAGAGAGCAAGCCTTCCAAGCGTCCATACCCAAGTATGTGTTCGGGATAAGGAGATCTGTGACTTAACCTTCAACCCTTAGACCGGATCAGTCCTTAACCGACACAGACAAGGAAACCGTGTAACCAATTAAGCCCCGTGGCCGCGGGACATAACCTATCACACACCACCAATAACCTACCATGCATATCCCTGCCCGGTCAACATGTTCCTTTTTCCACCGGTTTATCATGCGAGTAAAGTATCCGCCTACTTGTGAGTAATGGCAGGTTACTCACGCTATCGACAACCTAAGCATAGCATCTACTCGATCCTATCATACTAGTAAGACTCATAGGATAGATATATATATGCAGGTGGTTCCATAACAATTCCTGTAACGTAAATGCATAGCATATAGATATTCATAGATTCATATAATATAGGTTATGCACCGGGGCTTGCCTTGGGCAGGCGAGTCAGCAGAGTCAGTCAACCACGGCTCCTGGAACTCCTGGGACTCCTCCAGCACGGGGATCTCCTCCAGTACTCCTCGATCACCTCCTCGAACTCGACGTCGTCGGGGAGCAGCAGCACGGACTCGTTCTCTACATGCATGCGATGCTAATGCAATGAACAAAGGCAACAACAACTCTTAAAATAAACACACATAGACTAAGCTATCAACTAGCTCTAATGGCTAACACGATTAACTAGCTAGTACTTTCATAAAGCATTACTTCATGATAAGCTTAGGTTGCAACTACTTACTAATCATTTCAACACATATACTAACTAGGGTATGTCATCTACTTTATTAAACTAGTTAATGCAGAGCTATAAAAATTACCAGGGGCACATGACAACCTACCAAAACTACTGCATAAACTCCTAGAGCTAGAACTATCATCTAAATGCCATGGTAAATTACTTTCTAGATTAATCTAAAAAGCAAAGCATTCTAAAGTAATTAAATACTTTCTAGAACTACAACAGAACTGCACAAACTAATTACACTATCAGATAGATCACAAATTTAGGAAACTAACAAAATTGGTTTCACTAATTTTGGACTTATATTCTATTTTATATGATTTTCTAAAATTCAGCTCAGCAAATAAAAAGATAAAGCCCTTTCTAATTATCCCAGAAAAAGAAAAGGTCATGCCGGCCCGGCCCAACTTGGGCTTCGGCCCGCGCGTAAAGGTGGCGATTTTGCAAAAAGGACCCCAGACTTCTGACTAATCGCACTGCTACTATTGACACTATTGTAACAGAGAGGATCTTCACAACCAACACCCTGCAAAGAGTCGTGTTTGCACGGAAAGGTCCCTCGAGCCGGGCGCCTGCCCCGGGTGAGGTGCGCGGCCCGCAGCAGCTCGACCGGCCGGCGGAGGGCACTCCGACGGCCTCGAGGTGGCCGAGCACCTAACCCTACGGGACGCGCACCCCCTAGGGTTCTCTAACGGCACGGCCGAAAAATAAGCAGACGGCCGGGCTACGGCGGAGGTCGCGGAAGCAGCCACGGAAGGCGGAGAGGAAAGGTTCTTGAGCACTAGGAGCTTACCCCGAAGACAGCTGTGACGTCGGTTGGTGGTGGAGGGAGGCCGAGGAAGGCTGGCCGCGAGCGCGCAATGAGCTCAGTGGAGCTCCGCGGCGGACACGACCGTGTCAACGGTAGCGGGGTAGCGGTGGCGATCTGGGAGCTGTGCGCAGGGTGTGGATGGGTTCAAGGTGAAGCGAGTAGTGCCATCGAATTGGGTTCCGAGGCTCTGAGGAGGTGATGGCTTTGGATGAGGCGCTTTCGGCCTTTCATAGACCGACGACGAGGAAGTCTCCAAATTGGAGCTTGGCACGACACAATTCAAAGCTAGGAGGGTACGAATGGCTCAGAGACTTGACTGCGGAGCTGTAAACGTGTCGGCTTGGTTTGAGATGACCCCTTCCTGCCGTAATTTAATGGCGTGCCCCCGGCGGCTATGGCGGCAGTGAAGAACAGGGAAGGGAAGGGAACTAGACTAGGCTCGGCTCGGCTGCGTGCGGCTTCAGGGCACCAGGAGAGGCACGTGCTCGAGCAAGAGGAGAGGAACAGCAGTCGCGTGACCACAGAGTCATGAATGGCAAAGCGACTGCGACGGCGACCGCTGGTGCGCGGAAGCGACGCGGCGGCAGCGAGACGCGACGTGCGACGTGAAGATAGCGGCAGCGACACACCAAGCCAGCTCAATACTAGCCTAGTAGCGGGCGGGACAGCAATGCGACGTGGCGCGCAGGTCAGCCCTGGACAGAGCGGCCCGCGACGCAGAACGCACGGTGATCACCACGCCGAGCCAACCAGTGTTGTGCACGATTTTTAAAGCGAGGACTACGACCAATCTAGCTCGGATACAGCCCAACCAACTTGACAAGGCTCACCAGAGCACTTAAGGCTGCTAGACAAGGTATCCTAATCGGGCTATACTTGAATAGGGAAGAAACTATGAGCATGCCAACTTGTGCTTGTCAGCGACACCGCAGAGCTCGGCCAGAGCGTGAACCCAGCCGAGACAGTGAGGTTTTAGGGGTTTTGGGGCAAGCTTTTCGATGCCTAACAGCTGGACTTTTGCCAAACCAACTTATCTACTCTAAAGAGAGTTCATTAGGCTACTAACCAAGGCTATAGCATGACATCACTGCTTGAATAGATTTTACAGAAACCAAATGCCAACATAGCCTTGTCAACTAATTTCCTGACTTAGGAAAAAGCTAAGTGCTGAGCAGGATTCACTTTAAATTGGATTTCTGAGTTGCCAAAAACACTAGCTAATGAAATTATTTTTCAGTGAGACAAGTTGCATTGTTTCCTACAAAAGTTATACTACAAAATTCATTTAAGCTCCACATACAAGTTATATATTACTTTTGCTTAATAAAAATTGATCTTTATCCTTAAGTGACATAAAAGAGCACTTGAACTAACCTTTTATTTAACAACTTTATTAGTATTTCTAGGTTGAGAATAATTATCTACACACTTCAACACATGCATTAACATGAAATGACAATGCTCATGAGGCGATTTAGAAAATGTTTTAGCGCGTAACACCGAGGGTGTTACACTACCGATACTACCGGTCCATAAAGATCGGTACTACTGGTGGCTGATGCTGTTGCGTAAAATGAACTACCAATACTATCGGTCTGAGACCGGTACTACCGGTGAGTGACGGAGATTGGTGTAGTTTGGCGCAAAAATGAACTACCGGTACTACCAGTCTTCCACCGGTACTACCGCTAACGGCCGAACTACGTAGAGAGCTCGACCGGTACCATCGGTAGTGTCCGTTCCGAATCTAACTTTCAGATCCTGAACCGATTTGTTCCTAAATTAATTTTGGGTAATCTTTGGACGTGGAAAATTTAGAGATTGGGCCTTGGAGATGTTTACTACTGAGATAAGACCACCCCCTCCTATATAAACAAGGAGATCATGGCCGATTGAGACAATCATCATCCAATCGTCAAAAACAAATCTACAAACGTAGGTTTTGGTGGTTTCACCTCTACCATGCTGTTCATCCCTTGATCCAGGCGACCAAGGATGGCGCCCTAGGCTTGCCGGCCGACCTAGGGCAACCCGGCGACGTCCTTGCCCTGACGGGGTCCCTCCCGGGCGAGAGCTTCGACGGTTCCTTTGCTAGTTTGCCTGAAAACTAGCCGTTCTTCGTCACGTAAGTGCAATTGGTTATCCTTTGGTGGTTTGCTCGTAAACCTCTCCGCTCTTCACAGCGAAAGCGTGTTGGTTACCCGCTGCGTTCTTCGGTCCGTAGCGACCCGGGCGTCCAAAGCCCTCGTGGTGTGTTGGTCCGGACCACATTCGGCGTCAAAATATACCCCAAACTAATGTATGTCTAAGTGATGGTTGATTAGACTCCTACTGTTATGTGGCTTGGAATACGGTGAGGAGTTCAAAATTTAAGCCGTTTCATGACTCAGATTAAGCTAATCGGCAAGTACATAGTTCCCTTGCTTAGGCCGTTGCATGATTATATTGCGATTAAACTAGCCGATATATCACCCTTTTGTTTCTCTAGCCGATATATATAGCCCAAACTAGCGGATATATACACTTAAACGGAAGTGTCATTCGCCATGTTTCTCTCCTTGCAAGGATTTTCTTTAATTCTGAATACGGACAGAGTCGTTTTTTGTGTGTGAACAAAGTAACATCACATGGTAATTTGGCCTCTTCATAAGATAAAAATAAGATAATCCTGTTTATGTTTTTAACCTGTGAAAATACTCACTATAATTCAAACTACAATTTACACACATCCAGAAGAAGTGTATCCTGGCCCCTTCAAAGAAAATGGTTCAGCCTGCTGATACTGATATATATGGCTTTCGTTCGTAGCTTTTAGTTGGTTGACCTTATGATCTGACAATAGGGTGTATTGTTTGACAACTGAAATGTTTAATTGACCCAGAAAAAAAATACCAGCGTCGTTCATTTCAGCGGTAGTTAGAGGCTTAAGGAAAGCTTTTAGTTGCATACGAGGATTATTCACTTAATTCAAATGTTTAAGGAAAGCTTTTAGTTGCATACGAGGATTATTCACTTAATTCAAATGTTTAAGGAAAGCTTTAATTTGTTTGTGTCTCTTGCTATATATAATTGCATTGTCTATGGAAAGAACAACTAAAATATTGAAAGAATAACAATGAAGTACTAGTAAAATATAGAAGTACATCAGGTCCAAATTTAAATTTGGGTTCTCTGATTGTAGGCAGCTAGGCAAGAAATTTTTGTGAAGTGGTGTATGATCAAAAATTTATTCATCGATGTATGATCAGGTATAACAAAATACATACACAACAAGAGTATACATAACAACCAAATAAATTAATGTTTGTAACAGTACAAAAAACTTGACATCTAAATAAAACACTAAATATTATAGAGCAAGATTAAATAAAAGAAATAATTAGCCTTAGGTCTCTAACATTCGCTAGATCAATCAAATTCTTAGGCCAAAAAAAGAATCATGACAATAACAGGGACAAATGAGACAAGAAAGATAACAAAATCATTAATCCTAAATAATAGATAATGATTGGAGATCATTTCGAGGGCAACAAACAAGCAATACTGCACTAACTTATTAGAGAGTATTGTGGGGATGAATTAGATGATTGGTAGACAATAATAAAAAATAAAAAAAGATGAGAATATAATGGAGATCTTAATTATTAATTATATAAGATATTATTAGATATTAATGTAAAGCAAGGAAAAGAAATTGAAGCATGAATGACCACATTAACTAGCTAACTGACTAGCCAGTGGAATAGATGAAATATGGACAAAATAGGATTTGGGATGGGGTGTTGTGCCCCCTCCCTTTTTGCATTAATGACCCAACAAGGGTTGGTGGGATAAATACTAATAATATACCATTGGCAATCAAAACTTTGTATGATCACTTCATCCCAATTTATAAGACGTTTGACTTTTTAATATCAAGTTTGATCACTGTCTTATTCAAAAATATTTGCAAAATATCACTTTTTTGTTGTGATTTGCTTTATCAATAGAAGTTCTTCAAGAATGACTTAAATTTGACTATATTTTCTCAATTTAATAAATTTGATGAGTGGTCAAACTTGAGTAAAAAAATCAAATGTCTTATAATTTAAGATAGAGAAAGTGTAATAACGTATTGGGTATCCACGACATCTTCGATATAGAGTTAGTCCTAAGGAAACAAATGTTCCATTACTATATATGTTTGTTGCAGTTCATCTGAAGTAGGAAATTTGAAAGGAAAATTATATTTAAAGTCTAGTTCTTACTTCGTTGACCATGTTCGATAGTGAATGCTCATGCAAAAAGTGTTGTTCTATATATTTGCACTATTTTTTTTTTCATTTCACGTACCATAGAGTAATAAACCTAAAATGATCAAATATATTTATTAAATGCCATATATCACATAGATTTAGCTTTGCTATTTGTAACTAGTAGATATATTACAATACCTCATTGATCACCGTGGCAAACTCCTTTGCAGGCTGATATGAACCTGCCCTTTGGACCGCAATAAAAAATAGATGTTCAAGTTTAATAAATCTATGGATCAAACATATAAAACCTAAATATGAAATTGTGCAAATTAATTGTATTTCCTTTTGGTACTAGAGTACTATGTGATACAGACCGTCTTTATGTCCATGTCATGCCTGCCTATGTAAATCAAGCTTTACACAATAGTTAACTCAAAGGTAAAATGTGTAAGATTCAATCAGGCTGAGAGCTACCTCTTATATGGAGGCCTATGTGAGGAGGAGGGGGGCCTCGAGCCCCCTTGCCACATCTGGGTCTCCTAGAGATCTAAATAGAAATACTATCTCATTTTTCCCATATCAACATGTATGCCCTTTGGGTGCTTAATATTTCTCTCTTTTCACTTGTTGTATGGGCATAGTTCAACCTGTAAATAAAACATGAAGCTCCTTAAAAAGAATTCTTAGCCAAAAATAAAATAGCAAATAGTGAAAACTAGATTACTCTGACAAAAATATTATTACAATGCATACTGCAAATGCAAGAGTTATGTGCCTGCACATATGCTGTGTATTTTGAAATTGGGTAGTCAACCAAAGAGTTTTAAAAACATGAAAACAAAACTAAAATTAGGACCATACAGACTAATGCTTGGATGGGAATCCACTTTTTATAATATTTTGCGTGATACCACAAGATCAACTTGCCAATAATGTCAAGGATATTAGATATCTATAAAAAGAAAAGCTCTTTGTGGCATTCATCATCACAATGTTAACTGTGGCATATATAGGTTCTTAACCTGATTGCACATTAAGCTTCTCATCACGTTAGAAGGCCCAACTTCCTCCTTGCCTATCCACCACATCATCGTCATGTTGTTTGCTAAGTAGAATGTAGATAGGGCTGCTTGGCACGTCAAAACCACCATGAGAGGCGCACAACAAAAGAATACACAATTATAACTTTTATAACATGAGAGGAACCCAAAGGCTTCTTTGATTGGGACTCAATCACCTAAATTACGAAAACACGCTATATGAGTCAGAAAAGAAGAATAGGGGAGGGAGATGATGACAATAACTTTAAGGAACCATTCAACAATAGTTGTATGGAGATCGTGCCCTAGGATGAAATAATTACACACATGAAGTGATGACAGTTACAGTGGAATAAATAAAATATACTGTTTAAAATTTTATTTTTAAATATAAATCTAAATGTGCAATATAAGAAAAGTCTAATTATCTGTGTTATTGTGTGGACTGTCTTGCTATATGAAGGATCCTCTGCAAAGTCCGGACATACTGTACGTTGTGCTATTCATATATATAAGCCATTGATTGAAAGAACAACGGTTAAGAATTGTGAAGTAGTACTAAGCGTACTAGTCAAACAAAATTTTTTATATATTTTTTGTGCACGAAATGTGTTGCGTCTTCTTTTTATGCTGCAGAATTAATTATTCTCGTCGACTATATACAGTGGATGATATATAGCGCGCGCGCACACACAATGAACCAAGCAATGGAACAATGATATACACCAATAAAATGGTGAACTGTACGTAACGACCTTCGGTGCATCTTTTGTTTGTGTAAAACTAAAATAGTACAGTTGAGAAAAATTGAGCCTAGTAGATGGTTGTGTGTGTGGTTGTAGCCTGTAGGTTGTAACTAATGCATACCAGCTGGCTACTGAGTACGGAAATATATTTGCTTTCTAGGAAGTAGTCAGTAGTGCTACGCAGACATGCAGATACCGATCATTAACTAATTAAATAAACAACAAAGTCAATCTCTGGTCGTTTTGTTGGAGCCATGCATATGTCCGGACTTCGAGTATGTGATGATGGGATAACCACACGCATGCAATGCAATGCATTTCGATCTGTTGCATTGGAATAATCTGCTAATATCAGATTCTTTGCCGGCCTGTACGTAGTTCTCCTCAAGCTCAACCCTAGCTATAGCTATAGCTATATAAGCACCACCATTGCTGCAGACATTCCTCACCTCCAAGCTCCATATATGAACCTCTGTCGTCGTCTACTGTCTCTACATACTCTGTAGTAGCAGTTGCAGCAGGAATCGATCGCCAGCCTTCTCCGAGCAAGATGGGGAAACGTTTCCTCTACCAGCTACTCGTCGTCGCCCTTGCGTTCCTCGTCTCGCCGGCGAGATCGGGCGACTGGCTTCCGGCCACCGCCACGTTCTACGGCGGCGCTGACGGCTCCGACACAATGGGTAACAATCTAGCTAACTTTGTCTTTGCGTTGTTCAGGGTACGCATGAATTGCAACACAAATATATGTCTGTAAAAAACTTCGATCTGATCGATTAGCACGTACGCATGCAGGTGGTGCGTGCGGATACAGCAACTTGTACGAGCAGGGCTACGGCGTGAACAACGCGGCGCTGAGCACGGCGCTCTTCAACGACGGCGCGTCGTGCGGGCAGTGCTACGTCATCATCTGCGACAGCAGCAAGACCGGATGGTGCAAGCCCGGCAGCAATGCGATCGTCGTCTCCGCCACCAACTTCTGCCCGCCCAATGACCTCCCCGCCGACGGGGGGATCCCGGCTGGCGGCTGGTGCAGCCCGCCCCGCCCCCACTTTGACATGTCCCAGCCCGCATGGGAGAACATCGGCATCTACAGCGCCGGCATCATCCCCGTCCTCTACCAGCGGGTCAAGTGCTGGAAGAGCGGCGGCGTGCGCTTCACCATCGCCGGCTTCGACCACTTCTACATGGTGCTCATCACCAATGTCGCCGGCAGCGGCTCCATCCAGAGCATGGCGGTCAAGGGCGCCAACACGGACTGGATCCCCATGTACAGGAACTGGGGTGCCAACTGGCACTGCCTCAACGGCGGGCTCGTCGGACAGGGCCTCAGCTTTGCGCTCGTCTCCACCGGCGGCCAGAACATTGTCTTCAAGGACGTCGTGCCGGCGTGGTGGCAGTTCGGACAAACTTTCACCACCTACCAGAATTTCGACTACTAGTGAACTGCACTGCTTCGTCATTAGTATATTCATTCCACACACAACAATGCAAGTTCATGAGATCCTACAAGAGATGACCAGAGATAGAGAAAAGCGTGTGTATGATTATATATTGCTTATTTCTTGTCTAAAATCTGATCCATTGTTCCTTCATTCTTCTTGAGAAAGATTACACCCTGTTGTCTTCATCTCATTTGTAGTTTAGAAATCACACTTTATTATTGTTCAACCACCAAGTGATCCTCTAGGGCTCCTTCAGTCAAATAAAAAAGTAGTGTTTATCCTAAACGCTAAATGGTAAACAGACAGTCTTTTATCATTTAGCCATTGTTTAGGATAAACAGTCACTTAAACATTCAAAACAACCATTTAAATAGGGTAGGCGGTCGATTAAATAGAAACAAATTTGTAGCATTGAAACGGCGTGCAAATAGGTTAAATGTACTTAGGTGAACAATATGTGTGTGTGTTTGTGTGTGTGAGAGAGAGAGAGAGAGAGGATGGAGAATTGAATCTAAGGCGACAGTGATACAAGCAGACCACTAAAAATTAATTTCTAGAGGCAGTCAGCAACGTGAGTTGCCACTAGAAATCATTTTTTCAAAAAGAAGAAAAACACCCTAAAAATAGTAGAATAATTTAAATCAAAAGTCACATGATTTTCATGCGTAATTATCTTTGTATTGACTTTGTTCTGTAGTGACATCATCTGTAACTATTATGTATGTATGGTTTTCGGATTACAATGGATCCGTTCGATTGGCTGGTCACAGCTGGTCTTGTCTGGTACAGCACTGTAGCAGCTGGTGGAGTATGCTGTAGCGGCTGGAAAGACCAGCCAATTCCAGCCAAAAAATATACCAGCCAAACGGGCTCAATGTATTCATTATCGTAGCATGTCAGATATATGATGGTTGTGAGAAATATGTGATGTCTTAGCAATATTAGACCATAATCTCTATTTAAATTAATAATAATATAAATTAGAAAGAAAGAAAATAAAGATCACTGTTGTCCCGGCGATGACCCTAATACATACTATCATTGTCGCTTCAAGGATAAACCTGGCAGTGATATCCTCCTATCGCTAACGGGTCTATAAACATGTAGTGATAGGCTAGCCCCATCACTATTGATCGATTGTCTTTTGTCGCATCTGATTGCGACAATGATGCCACACGTTTAGACCAGTGTCACTATTTTCGTGTTTTGGATCCATGTAAACTCTTCTTCTAATGTAAATTAAAGCTGGCACAAGACATGCATGCAGCATGCATGTCTGATTTATGTTAACAGAGATTCAGAGAAGAAGGCCTTAAGAAAAGGAAAATAAGCAGCTTAAAGGGCGAGGGGAGTAATAAAACAAATAAGACAACATGCTTTGGACTTCGAAGTTAGTGACATAAAACTCTTCTATAGGATAGCTTGAGCATCTCACTTCGTCCTTCATCATCATTAACCTGTTTAGTCCACCTTGTGAAAATAGATTAAAATGAGCTAATTATAGGCTAATAAGGGTTAATAGACTCTAACCACTGATTATCCCTCATTAGCTCTTATTAGCACATAATTAGATCACAATTAGTCTTTCTAATTGGTATTCCAAAAACTTGGGCTAATTATTAGCTACTTTGTTCAAACAGCCATAGCTCGGTAAAGAAGCTTGTTTCCTCTCTATATAATTCCTGTGTTCCATTCCTTAATTAATTCCTATGGGACATCAAAACAATAATAAGTGGTCGAAGACCTTCGATTGAGGAGCTTGCATTGGCATTGGCATATGCAATCGACAATTCGACATAGGCGAAAAACTCTGGCAAGGAGAAAAACATGGTCACTGACACTCTGCTGCAACATTGAAATTGTTGTACAATGCATTATTGAGAAAAAAAAAAACATGCTTGTTTTCCTGGTCCCATGCATGCATAACCCTTTTATGCATCCTGGATTCTGCATCTGTAGGAGCACCGGCTCAATAATAAGCTAGCTCGTCACAGAGTGGTCATAACTCATATATAACGCATGGATTAGTCGTGCTCAGCTCAACTCTATAGGAGCTCAACCGAAGCAGCTCGGTTGTTAGTTTAACCGTAATCATGCAACGGCTTAAGGTTTGAACTCCTCGCTGCACCCGCCGTATATTCCAAGTCACCTAACAGTAGGATTTTTTTTTTTTTTTTTTTTTTTTGTTGCCAATACCTGACAGCACGAGCTATCCATCGTTTAGAGGATATCCAAGAGTCTTTCTTCAACTTACTTTCTAAATCATTATTTAGAGAGCTATTTGAATAAAAGTCATTATCTATATCCCTAATTTTATCCCTTTTTTACTTGCAGTGAAGAATGCATGTGCATTGCTAAGGTTAAATGTCAAATTCCATGACTTTCTTTCAAGACCCACAAAAGTCCCTATTTCTAATCTATGATCTGACCTAGTGAGGACCTTGATCCCAACTTAAGGTCGTTCTTTGTTTCTTAGTGAAGTTAGAATATTTTTGTTTAAGCTGAAATGGATTTAGAATATTTGTTACTAAGTTGGTACTCCCTCTGACCAAAAAAGAATGTAATTATCATTTTTCAAGAAGTCAAGAAGTTTGAATTTTTACTAAAATTATATAAAAGAAGTACTGACATTCATAACACAAAATAAATATTAAATATTATTAGATTAGTTATATAATATATTTTTATAATAAATTTATTTGGAGACATAAAGTTCATTATAAACTTGGTCAAAGTTGAGCTAGTTTGACCATCCCGGATCCTATAATTGCATTCTTTTGTGGATGGGGAGAGTATATTTTTTTCCTATTTTCTATGAAATTATGAATGTTTTTCTTCCAAGAGAAGAGACATATAACATTTTTTTTTTTTTTGTAGGTCATTTGTTGTGCTACATGTAATATTTTTGTCTCGTCCAAAGGCCCAATGCAGCCTGTTTCAAGAATACCTGCATAATAATACGGTTTATATACTAACTGGCTGGACAATGATTTATTTTCAGTCGGTCTTGTGATAAACGAGAGATCTCGGCTATTTCTGTGTGCGCAAGTACGAAGTATCATGGGCCGACTTCTTGTTTATTTTCTTATTCTTTTTCATGTCGGCCCATCTTGGATGCTCATGTCTGGACTCCGGAGGCCTCGCAACATAGCAAATTGGCAATAATCGAATCGGAAAATGAACTGGGCAGTGGGCATTATATTCCCTTGGTCTAAAAAGAATGCACGTCAGTCAAACAAGATTAAAGTTTGACTAAATTTATACTGAATAGCATTAATATTCATGCTATATGTTAGTAATAGTTTAATTTTATTTTCTTCCATAAATGTCTTGGGAGAAAAATGGAAATTTTTATAGATTCTGAGGGAGTCTGGAACAAAAATATTTTTGAAAGTGTCGATGAGCTATCTGGCCTGTTTTGAATGTATTCTTATGTTGGGTGCCTGTTCAATTAACTAAGATTGGAAAGCAGCAATTCTCACTTCCAAATTGTAGTTCATAGTTACATAAGTCAATGTTAGTTTAAATTTGATTTGATCAATTTAGCTGCATCTTAAGTCAATTTTCTTTAAATTTGATCAATCTGTTGTAGAAATACATCCACATCTACAGTATCAAATTAGAGTCACTACGTTCTTCTTGAAGTATGCCTTGATAATGTATTTCTCTGAACTTGTTGATGCAAACATATTTTTTCTGGAAACTTGATCAAAGTTTAGATAAGTTTGATTAGTTTAAGAATGGAGGGAGGAAGATCGATAAACTGTTTTTCAGGCCCTTCTGTATTTCTTTATTTCTGACAGATAAACTTTGTAGTACTATTATTTCTTTAGCTGCACAATGGGACAATGATCAGGGGAAGATCTAGAAAATCTCAAAGTTATCTCCAACTTCTAATTAAGAGCCATCTCATGTTCTTTTTGGTCATGTGTGAAACTGATCAGGGGCAAATGAAAAGGTAATGGCCAATGTTCTTTTTTACTTCCAGCATTTGTTTTTTCATTATTATCATGTTTCTAGATTTATGGAGGAGAGAACAATTCAAATGGCTTATGATGAACAGATGAAGTGAGGAATGTATAGCCGGTTTATTCGGGAATTGGTTATTATTATACGGAATATACTTGGTTAATTAGTTGGTTATATGCATGGGTGCTAGTTAGTTTATTATATTAGTTGCTAATAAATTATGAGCAAGCAGCTGATGCTTGTGCTTGTGCATAACAGTATTTCAGATGACTTGCTGCCAATCTTGTTGCGCAATCAGTTTAATTACAAGGTGTTTGTCACCACAGAATTGGCGGCATCATGCCACCATCCATGGGGTTGTGACCCGACCAGACCATGCATAGCATGGGCATTGTTCTGTCACTGCAGTGCCTTGATTTCCGCCTGCTACTCTAAAACTGATGATGCTCTAGATGGATTCAGACTGGTTGTTTGTTTGTTAGCCTATACTCCTACGTACAGATAGCCAGCTGTGACTCAACGCCGGCCATGGCCATGCATTGATCTTTTTCCTCTCTCCAATCTCCTACTGATCCATGCTGCTGCGTTCCAGCATGCATGCGTGAATGCTAGCTAGCTGGCCTGGTGTACGTACGTAATACAACAGGATCGGATCGAGCGGCCTTTTGGTGTTGGCATCTCTGCAGGCTCATGGCTGCAATTATGCCGGCCGGCGTACCTGCTTAAAGCTGAAACATTGGTGGATTCGCAGGCAGGCCCTCCTCCTCTAGCCACAAGTCTGAACAATATTCAGTCAATGCACGGTCCGGTTCCGGGTTCAAAGCAGGTCGGAAAAGCAAGAGCAAGAGCATCCTTCCTCAGCAGCTTTACACTGCACATGCAATGCTGGTATCTATCCGACTATCCGTCTGTCTATGTACTGTGCAGACTGCAGCAGCGCACTCCACTGAATGAGAACCCTCTATCAAAAGGAAAACTCTGGCGGCTACTTCTGCAACCAATACGTACGTAGGACGGTAGGAGTACTACTGTGTGATACTACTGAAAGCCTGAAATTTCATGGATATTCTTTTCAGGAAAAGCATCGATGGTCTCCTGTACAGTATGCTGCTGACTTTAATTTGTTGGTCTGAACATCTATCTAGTACCCAACAGTGTTCTTGTTACGTTGGACGCAGCTAATAGCTTCAATAATCCGATCAAGCTAGACTTTTTGTCATATCATCCAGCAGCAACCAACCAGCAGTAGAGAAGCGCCATCCAGCAGGGGTTTGTTTAACAGAAAGTGTGTATCACGTATGCACCACCTGCTGCTGAATCTTAAGCATATATACTGCCTGCTGAACTGAACTGAACCTGCAGAGAGAAGTGGTGAGACGACGACAGAACAGATAGATGCCTCTAGCATCATCATCAGCGCGCACGCGTGCGTGCGTGCTGTAACTCGATCGATTTGCAGGCCACTAATCTCTAGTGCTTATCCCCATTCTTTTCTCACCAAAAAGCAGAAAAGTGTAGTAGCGGCATAGCTATAAGGCTCGAGAGTTTCGACTTAGCTTTTGCCTGCCCGACGACAAAGGAGGTTAGCTTCAGTCCAATTCAAAGCTGTGGAATATGCCCATGCATACTATAATACAAGCATGCGAGGAGCGCAAAGCAACAGAGCCCAATCATATTCTATATATATCTTGTGTATATAAAAAATCTCCAGATATACAGTGTGCACAAAGCATGGAGACTACTACTACTATGGCATGCAGTGGATACTGGCTAGCTTAGCTACCCCTACTACATACAGGTGATCTGATGTGATCTTGATTATCAGACTGCGTGCCTAGCTGGGTGTGCTTAGTTAATCAGTACTGCAAGTGATTAAGTAGTAGCTAGCTTAGCTTGGATCACAACAGCACATGTACTATACATGTGGAAGCTCATCGATAACTATATATAATAAGCTAATAGAGTTCTCTCTGTAGTAGCTAGCTTATTAGCTTGGACCACAACAGCACATACAGGAGCACATATATATAGTGTAGCCTGCTGCTTGCATGCGTGTAATATGGAATTGAAACCACTGTAGTCGGCAGGAGAATATATCCGTTTCTTAATTGCTAAGATAAATATAAACACAAACACAAAACTCACTGTTCGTTTCTACTAGCTTAGCTAGGATGGTTGTTGCCATGGACACATGCATGTGCCTGCCACTCCACTCCACTAATTAATCTTAATTGCATGCCTGCAGACAGGATTATCATCGCACTCATGAGCTGAGGAACCCTAAGCAGGGAAGGGATTATATTGGAACCCTAGCTAGCTAATTAGCTGTTGTGTGTGTAGTGGATTGAAGCTTACTTGGCTGCGGGAATCTTCCCCGGCAGCTAGACGATGCATGCAGAGAAATAAAATATCTGACGGCGCCCGGCCGAATCGATCGATCGAGCAGTTCATTCATCCAGCTTTCCCCGGTGGCCGGAGGAGCCGCCTGCTGTAAACTAGTAGTGCGCAACAGTGGACGACGCATATATATGCCGTACAATTGAATGAGTTCGTTCGTTCGTTCTCTGATAGGCGATAGCATGCAGCACCCCGCTTGTTAATTAGTTAATGCAGACTTTAACTAGCTGTCCACACACGTACGTGTCCCTTGCGTACATACTGTGCATTTACATACAGTATAAGATCACTTTTAAGCTGTCTAGCATGCATGGAGTACTGATCAACAACGTCGTACAGAAATGGTTCTTTACTGACTCCACCATTTTTTTTTTTTTTTTGACCAAAGACTCCACCAATTTTTTTTAGCTGTCGACGGTACAAAATGCCTTTTATTTGGAGCTCACGCCCAATTACCACCGGTTAAATAATGGTATTTTTAGTGGCGGCCTATATAACACGACCGAGGTAACAATGTTCCTATTTTTATTCACTGGTGATAGCTTATATCAGCCGCCAGTACAAATAGTCTTATTTTTGTCCTAACCGACCACAACCACAAAATCAATTCAAATGAGACATACAAATTAGATAATGTTTTATATAAGGTTGGATGAAGATGAATTCTATACCAAAATTATAGATCTCAATGAGACCTACAGATTTTTACTTGAAAACCTTTTCATTTGGTATCATTTAGGAAGACAAATTTCTCAAATATATTTTAAAAAATAATTTTACAAATAGTTGGCTTAAGAACACCACAGTTGTGGACCGATGGTTCAAAACGAATGATTCTTATGCGTTCTTATCATCAATATATAGTTAGTTGTGTAGCGGTACAATAATAATAAGGAATGCTCCTGCAAGGGGAGGTTCTGGTTTTGAATCCAAGGAATAATTAGAAGAATACTTATTTCACACAAAACTTTCATGGGACTTTGTAGGTTGAGGTGTGACCATGGGCCAGGTCCTAAAACACCATGATTAGAAATTATTTTTTTTACCGCTGATAAAAAATACTTGCTGCAATAAACATCACTAGCAGCTAGCAAGACCCTTAAAAGCAGTGGAATCAATTTCCTTTTTTATGATGAAAAAGAGGATCACAAACAAGATGCTTTGCTAGATCGATTGAGAAACTATTACTCTTTTCGTAAAATTTCTATGACTAGTTAATGTGTTCCGAGTGTCTTGATGAGGGTGTAAAATGTTTTCAGAAAAAACTCTTGCTTTACATTTCAAGAAATTGCTTTTTATTTGGATCATATTATTATAATTGATAAAATATTAACAAAAGAGACGTTAAGACGTCGTCCCTTATACACAATCCACGCGTGCATGTGAACGCTTGAAGCTGCGGAAACCAACAAAATAGCTGATGGACTTCTCCCTTCGTTGCCTTGTATAGGTTAGCATCTATAGCAAGCTGTTTGTGCGTATTAATTGCCACTTGTTAATTTCCTGATGGAGGGGCCCTCAGTTAGCTAGGGAGCATTTTCACCTAAACTTGTGACTAAGTTGGTGCTTAACTCCGATCATCACTTTCCCATTTTCCTAACTGCAAGAAAAGTGAATAAGATATCCACTTGCCCATCACATCCTTAAAGTACAACATGCCCTAGCCTACTTTTTAGGTTTTGCTTGCTTGTTTGTCTGTCTTCCCACAAGTAAACATTTGGTTGCATACACAGGTGGTGGAGTGCCCATGATCCCCTAGCTCATGCATCTATCTCTCCTTTTATTTTTTTTAAATTCCTTCTCAGTTGTTAATTAATTAAAACTAGTAGATAGATGGTAGATGGATTAGAGGGCCAAGGTTGGAGTAAAGCTTGTGATTAGCCCTATCTTAATCAACTAATCCGATTATCTTATATGTTGTTCTGCTTTCGCCTACTGTTGGATGTTGACTCCTCAGTGTGTGTCGCTTGATTGCCGCCATTCTTTAATCATTATAAACACATTCCGTCCAAATCCGCCCCAATAAATCTTTATGTTTTTGTGGCTTAGTAAATCAATTTCCTTCCACACTTGCCTTGGAAGAAAATGAAAGGTTTGATATATTATCTCGAGAGAAATAAAGTAGGAGGCAAGAATATTGTTGTAAGTTTGATGAGCTGTCCGTGGCTGGCCCTTTCTGGACGTATGCTTATGTGAGTGTGTTTGTAGATAATCAGTGTGGCTGTTGAATTAAGATGGTAAAGTAGCAGTAATAAATGGTTTTCCCGGCCCTTTGTGTTAAATTGTTTAATTAATCCCAACTGCTCATCAACTTTCGGCCTTCATTAGTGTGTGTGTGTGTGTGTGTGTGTGTGTGTGTGTGTGTGTGTGTGTGTATGTGTCTCCCTTGTAATGCACTCAAATTTGAACACGACAGGATGAATCCAGAAGCATGCATGCATGCGCCTAGTAGACTTTTTGAAGAGGCAAGACATATACTGTATATATTATGAATTAAATTAAAATGGAGGAGGAGAAAACAAACAGTTTCTCCCTTTTGGACCACTTATTTCCCGCCCCACTTTCAATTCGGATAAGCACATGATCGTCAATAGCTTACTTTATGTTTTATTGGTACCATTTAATCATTCAGATTCAGCAACACCCCTTTCATGAGCAGAAAACAAAAAGAGATTGCAGCTTGCTTGTGCTTCACATCTTAATTAGCGTTGCTAAGACGGTAATAAGATCGTCACATATATCACCAAAATATATAGATTGGGAGGTACGTACTGTTGAATAAAATAAAACATCTTAGCGTGTACGGTTTAATTAATTTCGCCATCGTGGTTTCATAAAATTACTAGTCATAATTAATACTGTATTTAATATGATGCACGTGATTGGACGTAGGAGTATTCAGATGATGTGGAAACGTATACACAATACATTCAGTTTAATATTTATTTCTCTTAATAAGTTTGTTACCACATATCATTATCTTTTATCTATATATTATACCTCTCTAAACCTCTATTGTGGTGAATTGAGCGTAGCTCAGCTAGTTAGGTTTCTTGTAGTGGAACCTATTCACCTGAATTTAAATCCTAGACTGACACGGATGCTCATATTTTTTTGGATTGATTTAATCCAGAATTTAACGGTGTTATTTCTTTACTGGTAACCGACGTGCCCTTTGATAGCAAGACGGCTACGATAACTTCATCAATCTTCAGATTTACCAAAAAAATAGAAGTTATTATTCTTATTTTTCCATGATAAGCAAGCATCAGGTTTCTCCTCCACACGCTGCACTGAACCTCGGACAACAAGAGTCCTAGATAGAAGGCATCCGTACACATACATGCATGTAGAGTGAGGATACAGATGCAGGTAGTACGCTGACAAGCAAGCGCTCGTACTACTACTTTTTTTTTTTATCAAGCAACGTCCGCGACCATCAGCTTAGCGCAACCGTCAACGTATACACCTTTTTGTATATACTCCTATATCAAAATAAAAAGGAAAAAAACATCAACACCTCCGACCATCCGTGTTCCGTATGGCCGAGGCGCAGAGTCGAGGATGAGTAGTAGAGGACTTTGGGAGATACTCCGTAGTACTGTAGCAATAGTACTCTACTAGTAGCCGGGAAACAGCAAGCAGTTGCTACTACTGGAGTACTGGTCGTCGTCGTCAGCCCGTCACGTAGAGTACTACAGTATAGTACAGGAGGAGGAGCTAGCTGGATCGGCGGCTGAGCCTGGACGACTTGGCGGCGCTGGAGGCTGGAGCTGGAGAGGTCTCCGCCGGTGATCTCTTGGGACTTATTTAGCTGTACATAAATATACTTCAATTTATATAGTTTAAGAAGAATTAGGGTAGAATTTAAATTAAAATACACTCCGATCCCTTTCAAATCGTATGAATTTAAGTGTATTTATATACAGCCAAATAAATCCTTAAAAGTTTTTGGGACTGATGCGACCGCCGACTGGTCGGTGTCACCTGTCACCACAACGTTGACTGCTCAACAGAGACCATTTTGCGTACGTACGTTTGGGTAAATTTGGACACACGCATGCATGCAGCAGGGCCGCCACCGTTGACTGACTCGGTTGCGTTGCGCGCGCGCGCTCTCTCTTGCTCATGCATGCATGCATGGTACGGTACGGTGTGCGCTCAATCATGCATGGGGCTGTCCTCTCCTCCCTCCTCCGTACGTCGTCTGTGTCTGCTCCGTCCGTCCGGGCGCCCGAGTCGCGTCTTTTGACCACCGACCGATGACTCTCGTCTGCATGCGTGCGTTGCGGTCCAGCTCCAGCCTCCAGCACGCACGTACTGCCTCCGTCCGGTTTCGCTTGTTGTCTCTCCGTTCTAAATTATGAATCGTCTATATTTATTTTGCTATGTATCAAAATATAATAATAAATAAATTAAAATAAATTAAAATGACTTGTAATTTAAAACGGAGAGAGTAACTTTAACTAAATATATTTTAAAAAATATTATTAATATTTATTGTGACTTATTAGAAAGATTTTTAAATCTAGTTTTTAATAAATTATTCTAAACATATAAACATTACACATATTTTATATATATAAACATTACACGTATAGTAAAAGCTACGCCACGTTGCCCCCGCACTGCTGGCATGCCATCCGTAACACATGCATATATATGCAGATGCAGGGCCAAGATGAGAGGCTGACTCCACTATAGGAGCTCCGCCAGATATTTTTTTTTATCAACAACTACTCCCCTTAAGTTTATTTGTTTAGATTCATAAAAATACTATTAATAATATTTGTATGTCCAAATAAATTTATTATAAGAATAGATTTAATGATCTATCTAATAATACCAATTATGTGCTATAACTATAAATATTGTTTACATATAATTTAGTAAAAAGTTAAAATACGTTTGACTTCCTTCTCAGGAAAGAGAACATACGACAATTAGAAACTAGAAGGAGTAATTATATGCTGATTCTCTGAAGTAATATAACATAAAAAGTTTATTAGTTAGACCCATTTGGCATGGCTCACTTCACAATTGACTTCTCAGTGAAACTGAGCTGTTGTAGAAAAATTGTTTAACACGGAGAGGGAAGAAAATAAGAGAGAGAGAGAGAGAGAGAGAGAGAGAGAGAGAGAGAGAGAGAGAGAGAGAGCTGAAAAAAACTATATTTCTCAGTTTCACCACCATTCCCTCGTGAATGTGTAAAAAAAAACTTCACCCATTAAACTGCTTTGAGAAAATAATGTTTAGCAAAAAAACCAGCTCTGTACCTAATAAGGTCCTCACAGAAAATATGAAGGAAAAATGAGCCCTGCCAAAGGGACCCACGGGTGGTGGACTGGCTGTAGTCAAGCGCTACAGTCCAATCCCATACACGGGATACATGCACGCACGCATGCAGCTGTGGCGCAGCAGTAGTATTTGTATTTCCAGATGCTGCATGTATGTACCGCATGCACATGACAAGCATGTCTGCATGCATGCATGTGCGGCGCGCCACTGCCTAGCTTACTGGGACACGTTCCCACGCACAAGAGAAGAAAAATTCAAATCTACAGTACCTCTCTGTTCCAGCTAATACTCCACACTGATATGATCATCACTGAGGGGGCTAGAAAAATAGTAAAAGGAGTGAAAGAAGCGTTGCTGTTGTTGGTGCTGTTGGCTTCTCCTCTGTCTATTACTCATGTCATTAATAGGAGTAGATAGGAGCATATCCATTCAAGCATGGTTTCCTGCATTGTTTTAGGGAGAGCTATAATATATTCTGAATTTTTGAAGGGAAAGCTCTAATATATATTTTTTGTATTGTTTGTTTATGGGTGAGAGATATGGACCACAATTGTAGCTTTGTTTTGAGATCCAGCTAGCCACTTGCATCATTGTCTCCTCTGTAAGTGGGAAGTTTGGCAATTGGCATGGCTTTGATTTCCCCGGGTTTTGTCTTGTACATGTTTGGAGATTGATTACTGGACGGAAGCTAGGATGGATATGTTTCATTTATAAATAATTATGCCCAACAAAAAAAGAGTAGAAAAAGGTGGTGGTTCCAGCTACCAATATATATTCCGTTCACACTGAATTTGTGCCTAGCAAATCATCAAGTGTTGTGCCATTTTTCTTTGAGTTTTTTGTTTATTTCCAAAGATGGTGGAAATATTCGCTGAAGATTATGTTTGCAGTTTTTAAAGTATCCAATAGAAAAAAAATCAACATCTCTGATTTTAATCATAAAAATCTTCTAATAAGATCAAAATAGAGTGATATAGGTTCGAGCATGGAAAAGGTAAGGAAGTACTCCACTAAACATATGTAGTAATCATTACAAATGCCTTTAATTAATAAAGGAAGCTGCAATTGAGCAACTATGGAAAATTTCCCAATGACACCATGTAAACTACCCACTTTATGGATAGTATATAATATGGATTTTTGCAAACTTGCCAAAAAAAAAAAAAGAGGTTGGGTGGCCAGATCGAAAGAAACTTTCATAGAGAGAAAAATGAGCTTAACATCATTTGACAGAGACTATTGGTTTTTAACATAAAAAATATTCATGCTTCACCGTAGAGTGGTTATTTGAGCTATAACCTATATTAGTATAGATAAAATAATGGTAAGAGTAGCACTGTTAATGGATTTTGATAGATGAAGTAGGACCTCAAGGAAAAAGATGGACTTGATTGGCCAATTTTTTTGAAAACACAAAACACTAGTCTCATTTCACATGATGATTGTCCCTTATTTTTTTTCTTTTTTTGCATATCTCACATTGTTTTGGGGATAGGTTTTATTTATTATTATCGATGCCCATTTGCTGAGAGATTAGGATGACAATTATAGCTTTCTTCGAGATCTAGCTACTTCGGTGTCTACTCTTTTCTTTGAAATCGAGTTTGTTTGATGGCTTTTATTTTATATGTTTGAAAATTAGATGAAAGCTTTTTAGGTAGGGCTAGATCAAAAATAGCTTTCGAAGAGAGGAAAATGAGGTGAACATCATTTTGGCACCAACTACAGGTTATTATATTTTATTAAAAAGATTCCAAAACAGCTCTGCACTATTTTGGTTATTAGCTATAAATCAAGATAGTACTATATATAATATAATACAATATTACTAATCAGACAATTGAAATCAGTCCACAAATAAAATGGTAGGACGTCCTAGGGTTGGCCAAACCTCCCTTTTTTCCCATCAGAACAGGAGATTTTGGCGAAAAAAACCAAAAAAAAAAAGTTGCCAAAAACCCGTTGCGTTCCTCCTCGTCGTTGGATCCGAGCTGTTTCCACACGGACCGTCCATGACACTGTCTGTTAGCTTTGACATGCTTGACCCGCCGGAACGGAAGCAGCCGTGGCATATTCGCATGCGACAAGCCGACGGGGCGACGACCGGTCAACGCCACCCTCAGTGGCAGAACCGTAATTCCACCTCCCGATCTGCCGTAACAACAAACAGCGTTATTACGTTAATTAATTAACACGCGTGACGCCAAGCGCTTTTTCCGTTCCCGGTTCTGCCCCCGGGTACACGGCACGGCGCCAAGCAACGGGCATCTGCATCTCTTTCGGGTTCCCGCATTAAAAACGGGGGAGGAGCACGTGGGCCCCGCTCCCCCGCTCTTAAACCGCGACAATTTCGGCCCCCGTTTCTTTACTGCGCTCGCGGAGAGGTGGCTAAATAATAATTTAATATTCCCCCGATAACCTAATTTATTTCTTTTTTTTAATCCGCAATTTCGCCCTCCCTCCTCTCTCCCCAGCGCGGCGGCAGCGTCCCCCGCCTTTTTTGCTTTTATTTAGTTTTGTTGGCTTTTTATTTCACTCGCCCCCATTTCCGCCGCCCTCTCCCCTTTTGCTCTTCCTCCCCTTCGCCTCGCGACCTCCGCTTCATTCTCCTCTTTCCGCTGCTGCTGCTGGTTTATTTGCCGATTTTTTTTTTTCGCTGGAAGAAGGATTTTTGGAGGAATATTTTGGGATTTTTGGGGATTTTTTGTGGGGAAATTTTTTTTTTTTTTTTTTTTTTTTTGGGAGGGGATGGTGGTGTGCTAAAGGAGGGAGATGGGGAGTGTGCGCGTGAGCTCCAATGGCGACTGCTCGTGGCGGGAAGCAGCTTAGGACGACGAGGACTACGAGCAGGCGGGCGCGTGCGGGGTGCTGCTGCGTGCATGGAGGCCAAGCCGGGGAACCGAGTGCCGCTCCTCCGCCTGTGGCGGCGGTGGCGGCGGTTGCAGCACCAGTTACGACGGTCGCAGCACCAGTTACAGCGGCGGCGCCAACAGAGGCGACGGTGAGCTTTCAGCAGCCGCCGGCGGCGGCAGCGGAGAGGGGTAGCTCGAGCGCGGTGCTGGTGCCGCCTCTGGCTACGGCGGCAGCGACGGCGACGGCGGCGGCGGTGGCGGGAGGCGCCGCGATGGCGCTCGGGCCGGTGCTGATGAAGGTGCCGAAGAAGCGCGGGAGGCCGCGCAAGTACGGGCCGGACGGGAGCCTGATCCGCCCGCTCAACGCCACGCCGATCTCGGCGTCCGCGCCCATGCCCACCGCCGTGGCGCCGGGCCAGTACACGCCGGCCTCCGCGGTGGGCGCCGCCATGAAGCGCGGCAGGGGACGGCCCCTCGACTTCGCCGCCGCCGCCGCCAAGCAGCATCACCACCACCAGCAGCACCAGCACTATCACCAGCAACACCAGCTCCACCACCACCAGCCGCCGCAGCAGTTCGGCTTCCACTTCGACACCATAGGTAGGATTCCTCCCAAATCTCTATCTCGCATTCATTTCTCCTCCGTTTTTTCCCCTCCTAGTAGATACTAGGTTAATTAAACCCCAAAAAACTATTGATTTTTTTGGATAATCTATACCCTATTCCAGAGATAAGGATTGGATTTTCTCTCTCGCTTTTCTCCCAACAAATTCCTCGACTAGAGAAGAGGAGACTGGATGGATGAGCGGCGGGGAGGGGCCAATGGCAGGAGTAGTAGTAATTGGGTGGCGGCGTCCGTCACCCGCTCACTCCTTGTCATGACACTGTCTGTGTCTGTCCCTCTCTTATCCGAATATTTCTTGTCTCCTCCACTCTACGCAGCTCGTGCTGCACTGCATGATCAGATCAGATACTACTAGTTCGCATGCTCGCATGCTCTGGGACCTCAGGCAGGCTGGTTGGTGCGCTGCGTTCCAAGATTCGTGGCTCAGCCGGGGAGCAAAGTGGGGGCCAGATGGAGGCATATCCTCTGCCTGAATCCGACCCCCGTCGTGTTGGTTGCTCTCAGGGGTTCTTGGTGTTCTGTGGTGGGGTTCCCCCGTTGTGGGGATGCCTGCCATGGTGGTGCTGCCATGCTTGTAGTTAACAGTCCAGTCCTGGAACAAAATATGGGAATGGGAGATACAAATCATTCGAAGATCCTCCTTGTTAGGTTCTACCATGGTCGGTGCCTTTTGTCATCGGTCATCTTTCTCTCTAGGGTCTCCGTGGTGGTAGGTCTGAAGGCGATGGTCTGATGGATATAGTTCAGACATGTCTGTTTGTCAAGGTTGGTGGTGAATGTTTGTATGGTTGGACTGAGAATGTAGAGTGAATGCTTGGGGGTACTAGAATACGGTGGTAAAAAGTTAGTATGGCTGGGGACTGAGAATGTAGAGTGAATGGTTGGGGTACCAGAATACGGTGGTAAAAGTAAGTATGGCTGGACTGAACATTCACAGTGAATGAACAATGAACAATTTATGGGAGACTGTACTTCTAGAAGTGAGGATCATCTTTGGATTTCGCAGTTGTGCAGTTAGACATCAATCTTTCTCATGATGCTGCACATACCTGATTTCCTGATGGGATCACTATCATAGATTCATAATAGAGTAAACTGTCTTTTCTAGCAAAATGTCACTTTGTAGTCCTTTCATTTGGTCAGTTTGTTTTGCTGTAATCTGCCATTACTTTCTCTAACCGCGCTGACCATGTGTTGGCAGGTGACATGGTGGCATGTTCTGCTGGTGCTAATTTCACTCCGCATATAATTACCGTCGCTCCTGGTGAGGTATGGGGTGCTAGATGTTATCTGTGATGTGTACAGCTGCTGTTTACACTTGATCTCATTTGGTGATTTCTGTTTCAGACTGTTTCTGAGTTCTGACCAGACAGTCAGTATATGTACCTTCATCATCTTTCTGGATCTTCAGTTATAACACGTTTTTCCCCCTTCAAATTTTGATGTGATCACTATCATTTATATTTGTTCACACATTTTGTTTCATATAATCACTTACAATTAATGTGATGAGCACAGAGATCAAAGGATTGCACACTCTGTTTTGTATGCTTTGCTTTTACATGATTAACCAAAGCAAGTCATGATCCCAAACGCTCTTGTTTCAGTATTCCTTTCCATTCCTTTATCAGATAATAAGGGGAGATGAACACCTGTTGAATTTATCAATGATTAAAATGAATTCCACCTTTATTTTTCCCTATTGAATTCCTGCTCCTCTTACAGTTACAGCTATACTATTCCTTTTCCTGAAGTGGTCCGTGTCTTTGTGCGAAAGAGTGATCTGTATTTTCTCTCTGGTTCAGGATGTGACGATGAAGGTTATATCATTTTCTCAACAAGGACCACGAGCTATCTGTATTCTCTCAGCAAACGGTGTGATATCAAACGTTACACTTCGCCAGCCTGATTCCTCTGGTGGCACGTTAACTTATGAGGTTAGCTATGCATGCCATTTTTACTCCCTTCATGGATTGACGCACAAAAGTTCTTGCTGCACACATGGCTTCATATGTATGTCTGTGTGGATGCAGATAAAGGATTCTGAGTGGTCCTACTTATCCCCATGTATCTGATGCCCTGTTTTGGTTGTAGGGACGCTTTGAGTTGCTGTCCTTGTCTGGGTCCTTTATGCCAACTGAAAACAGCGGAACACGAAGTCGGTCAGGTGGGATGAGTGTGTCTCTTGCGAGCCCAGATGGTCGTGTTGTCGGTGGCGGAGTTGCCGGCCTGCTGGTGGCAGCTAGTCCTGTTCAGGTATGTGTTTGCTTGCCCGCATTTCAAGATCTGAATATCGTGCAGTCTATGATCGGAATTCTTCCATCTATCCTTCTAGTAACTTTGTCTGTTCATATATAAGCTCAAAGTGTCACTGACAGTCAGGAATCCATTTGGCAGATTGTGGTCGGGAGCTTCCTGCCGAGCTACCAGATGGAGCAGAAGAACAAGAAGCCACGGGTGGACGCGACGCCCACCAGCGTCCCGCAGACACCTCCCGCGGTCCCGATCTCAAGCACGGACACCCACAGCAGCGAGCAAGGGCAGCATAGTTCCGCTGCCCAGAGAGGGATGACCTCTGGAGGGGCCTACAGTGCGGACCAGAGCTGGGGAGCGTCCCCTGCACAGCAGCCGATGGCGGAGGTGTCCAGGACGCCGTCATCTGGGGACCTGAAGATGACTGCGTCTGGATCATGAGCTTTCTGAAACCCAGCCGGAGATAGATACACATGCGCTGACTGGGAGCCGAGGACTAAGCCGGCTGGATGGAAGATGGATGGATTGGTTCATTTGTTCCTGACTTTGTGGAAGATGATGTGTCTACTGCAGATCTCGCGTTAGGGCGGGCGGCCTAAATTGTTGCTGTATGATGAGGCAGGGAAGCAGGAGGAGAGACTAACAACTGCATTTTGATGTAGCTGTGTGACGCTAGTGTTGTACCGACCACCACCCCTACCTAGGAGTAGGGTTTTGTAACACCCTTTGTCTTGTCGGAGAGCGCGTGTGTAGTAGCTGTTAGCCTGTTACCATTACCACCAGAGTCTGTGTGTGCTAGCGGCGTGTGTGTTATTTAGGAGACCTTGTCGATTAATTCTTATGTTGGATTATTATTACCTTACCTGGATTAGTTGGGCGCTACTACCTTGTATTCCTGTATTGGATCTCATCTGGATCACCCCGCCCTGGATTAAATTAGCATTATTAGAGAAATTCTCCCTGTTTGCTGTTAGTTTGCTACTCTGTTACCACTGTACAGTACTGTTGTTTCCTACTATCTCATCTCATTGTGGTTCATTGTGGCAGCGCTGAGGTGCACCTCGCGTTTTTTGAGCTTGTTTGTATTGCATGCTGGCAGGTAGGGGTAGTTGTTGGTGTTCGGTTTCTTTTTCACGTCTGTCAGTGGGTTCGGGAATAAGTACTTGCCATCAACGAACTCTGGGAAAGAACCTGCTGTAGCTGAAGCTGGCTGGCACGGGAAGCTGGGTAGGGCTCGGATAGTCCGATTCCGATCCTCTGCAGGCGGCGTCCGGATGATGGATCGAAAAGAAGAGACACTGGTGGCCTGGTGGGCCGGTCTCCGTACACAGCTCCAGCTGCTGCGATGGCCAGGCATAATTGGACATGGACGACGACTGCATGCAGCAGCAGCAGAGGCAGGCGTAGTGTGGGCGTGATGATTAGCACACGGTGCTCGTGGCTTTTAATAATCAAGTGTGTAGTAACCCTGCGGTGATCAAGGCAGGAAGCCACGTGGTTGTGGTTACGCACTGAACATGCATGGTTCATGGGATGGCCCGGTCATGAGGGCATGGTCGTCGGCCGGTCGGCACCACGGTCCACGCCACACCAATATATACGACGAAAACGTACGCCACAACCATGCCGCCGGCCAGCCTCATGGTTTAAGGATTCACAGGGCCGTTTGTTTGGTGCCGCCCCTCCGACTCCGTCTGCCACGGCACGGCACCGTACCGCACGTTCTCGTGCATCACTGTAGCATGTGGGGAAACTACTCCGGGCTCTACCTAGGAACAACTGCAAATGATGAAGAGAGGAGCTGCCGGAGCTCCGTGGGTGTGGGCCGTGTGCCATGCATGGCTCCGCCACTGTGCTTAGCCCGAACTGACGTCACAAGGTACGGTAACTACTTAGGCCTTGTTCAGTTCGTAAATATTAAAAAAAGTTGCAACTGTAGTATTTCGTTTGTATTTGACAAATATTGTCCAATCGTGGCCCAACTAGGCTCAAAAGATTCGTCTCGTGATTTACAACAAAACTGTATAATTAGTTATTTTTTCACTAACATTTAATGCTCCATATATGCGGGTAAAAATTGATGTGATGGAGAGAGAGTGGAAAAACTTGAAACTTGCAAGGGAAGTGAACAAGGCCTAAGGCACAATTTGGTTGCACTGTAAAAATGGGACAATTTGGTTTCACTATAAAAATGGGACCAAATAAGTACCACGCCTTCCGTTCTAAATTAGAAGTCGTTTTAGCTTTTCTATCGATAAATAGTTTTAGCTAGCAACAACATGTACAGTATGAATATTAAAATGCCAAAGCGACTTACAGTTTAGAATGGATTGAGTACTACATCATGCTTACTACTTTTATTAATACTAGTGGACTAGCACGTGCTAGTCTAGAAAAGCTAGGTCAAAACCCTGCGCACGTGCTAGACACACATGAATATTAACAACTACTCCCTCCGTCCCTAAAAAGCTGGACGTTCTAGCTGCTGACAAGGTACACAATGAATGTGGATAGAAGGACGGTCCAAATGCATGCAAGACTTTATGAATGCGGATGCAAAATTCAAATGCTCTGACGACCAGCATTATGGGATAGAGGGAGTACCATGTTAGTCATGTGATAGAATGTTTGGTATAAAGTGCAATAGCTAGAGAATGCGTTGAGTGTTAGGAGCATCACATATACTCCTTAGATATGAGCTACTGCATGCAACAATAATCATGCGTGCGCACACACGGTAAGCAAATACAAAACTTTTGTAGCCCCATGTCCGCATATGGTGGTTTACTCATGTTCAGCCTAATACCCCTCTCTTCATTGGTTGTGTGTGCATGGAGCTCCATAGATCTCTTGTGGCAAAACAACTTTAATAAAGACATTCATCAATACAGTAAATGTGTGACCTATAAAAATGGTTACCCTATATCACCACTTGAACTGAGGTTGTCACACCTACCACGATAACAATAGTATGTGAGAAATTTGAACCGAGGGAGGGCATGATTCAGAACATGATAGATGATCGGCATTATTGGCACTTGGTAGGCATCAAACATTTCTACTGATGAATTGAGCATGGGTGGATTAAATAGGAGAGGTAGGACAGATGAATCAAAAGATGGTAGATGATTGGTATTAATACTTGGTTGGCATCAAACATTTTTACCAATGAATTGAGCATGGTTAGATTAAATAGGCGATGTAGGGCTGTTCATTTGCGTGGAAGTCAATATATTATAAGTAATATAGAGGGCTAGAATGCACTAACTGTAGTGAGGTGGATCACAAAAAGTTGCATAACATTATTGGGATGTGAAGGTGAAACATGTTTACATGCTTAGTGGGAGGAAACACAAACCTTGCATGTTTAGTAGAAGGAAGTTTATATGCTTCAATTGTTGCAGCTAGTTGCATGATGTTATAGTGGCCAGGGTGGACGGTGATGGATGGCTATGATTGTGATAGGTGTTTAAGATCGGACGAATGAAACAAAAGCGATGAAGTGGCTTAACACAGTTGCAAAGAAATAAGGATAAATGGCCTGTAGTGGGTTTTTTATTTATATAGGTCATAGATTCCTTATAGAAAGAAATAATAAATATGCATGTTGTCCATGTTATTTGTTTTAAAGTTGGAATGTATATGGAAAGGAAAGTTTCATGTTTGGTGTCCCGCTTTAGTTGAAGTTGGCGATAATGTTTGTTTCTTTTTTTAATATGACGTTGAATATGGAAATAAATTAGAGTGTAGCATTATTTTTTGATACATAGATAAATGGTCGTGTGTTAAAAATAATACCGCTTTAGTGTGAGGATGTATAAACATATGTTGTGTTGTTATCCAAAACATGGAACTTCAAGCGCGATGTTCGTAACATCACTATTACATGAGTCTTCATGAAGGTGAACAATGATAATATAATTCAAGTTTTATAGTTAAATCGAAACAATCTAATTCATACTAGTACGATTGATGTGTTGCATGTGAAATCAACCCCACTGAGGGATTGCTTGTAAATAGTCATTGTCTATATAAGTGCCCAAGACATGAGGGCAAGGGGACTCACACATTATCACTTGTGCTCTCTCACTCTGATTAATTATCATATGCTCCAAACTTAAGTTTAGAGCCTTCTCTACTTAGCCTTCTTTAGGAGCCTTCACCACAAAGCTTCTCTCTCTACCTACTTCTCTATCTACCTTCTCCAGCCTTCTCCTTAACTTTCAGGGTCCCTTATGCCAACAGGCTTTGACACACAACTTTATCAATATGTTGGGACATTTCATCATAATTAACACATATATGTTTGATTCATATGTAGAAGTTATTGTACTTTTGTACTAAAAAATATTATATTTCTATAAAATTTCTTACAACAAAAAAGAACAAAAATTCATGCAACAAATTAGTTAATAGAGAATGTTTTAGAACTTATATGAAAAAACATTCATTATGTTGTTTTAAAATCTTACATTATCTAAATTTCATTATGCCTAGCTTCATCAAATAATAAATCTGCATCAATAAACTAAATAAGTGAAAATAATATTTCTAGCAAAATTATTTCTAATTGATATGAGGCTCTAGGATCAATATTGGTTAGCATTTTCAAATGTTGTTTTCCCTTAACATCCTTGAAAAAAATAATGTTTACATACTATAAACATTGAAAACTGCAAATAAGAAAATAAATTTGTAAAGGAGAAAGAACATAAATTTGAAAAGGAGAGACATTTAACCCACCCTAATACCATCATGTTTCATATGTCGTGGTGAAGACCAAAGCACCTTTTAGTGTGTTTGGAAAAGTAGCCAAATTTTGACGTTTATCAGCTTCAACTTCTAACACCTCACTTTACTTTTTCACACTCTCAAGCAGTATTTTTTCTCTCAGCCTTTATTCTTTTAAGATTATGTAAATACACACATGAGATTATTGGGTTTATTATATTATCTCCATTATAAGGAAAGATTTCCAATTAGATTAAATAGCTTGAGTGGTTGTTGACGGTTCATAACCGCGTCAAGCATCGTGATTGTTAGTCGGATGTCAGAAGCGTTAGTTATAGTGGCTTAGGTGCTGAACACAAGAGAGACATAGAGACTAAGTTTATACTAGTTCGAGCTATTCAGACCCTACATTCAGTAGTGGGATATTCTTTGTGGTACAAGGTTTACAGATTAGTTTTGTAGGGGATCGCTCCGTACTATCCTACTGCTCACTGGCGGTGAGGTTTCTTCCCCGATGAGTAAGGAGATTGCCCATGTCTCTTGTCGGGCTGTCGAGGGAGCACTCTAATGTTCCTCTCGGTTGCTTTGGGGATGCAGTCGCCATTTGCTCTAGGCAATATAGGATTCTCTAGGGCCTCTCACTTATGTGGGAGATTAACTCTCCCCTTATATACTGAGGAAGGTCGGGGTACATGATGGTTTGGGGGCTTTGGTCTATGATTTTTGTGCGCTGAGTGCAGGAGGTCACTATCGCTACATGGATGGACCCTGGTGTAGTCGTGGATTCGGAGCAGTTGTAGGCGCTGGCTGTGTCCTTGCAGCCTAACACCTAGTCGTTAGGGGCTATCTATCGCATCTTCACTGGATAAGCCTTCTCGAGGCTTCTTTGGCCATAAAGCAGCCCAAACAGAGGGGCTGATGAGTGCGTCCGGGGACCTTGGCGGGGCTACTTGTCCCATATTGTCACATCGGTTGCATAACCCTATTGATAAAGTGTCCAAGGTTCCTTGGGTCCTTTGAACGGACTTGCCTAGGGAGGCTCGAGAGCCTACCATGGCCTCGGATGTCTAGCAAGCGCTGCCCCTTCAACCGAGGGTTGGCTTGGGCGAGGCCTAGGCTTTGAGTTAGGCTCAGGTTGCCGTCGCTCGGCAACCCGAGGCTTGGACTTGTGCCCAAGCTTTGAGCAATGGCTGAAGGCATGCTCTAGCTGTTTCATGATCCCAATGCGGAGGGTGTGTGCCAGCGTACTCGAGGAGTATAGCCCTAGAGTTCCCGAATGATCTTGGGATCGGTCAGGGATCTTCCTGAAGGCTTGACACACCTAAAATTTAAATAATAAGGTTGTTGGGTGATTTTCTCTATAATTTATAACATTTCATGCACTTTGTCAAAAAAGTAGATCTATTTAGAGGTGCTTTCAGTTAATGCCCAATGTATTGTACAGAACTGAAAAAAAATTACACAACAGAAGTCTTGTATGATTCTTAAATTAAACAAGCAGTTCTTTACGAAATGTTGAGGTGTCCAAAAAAAATATAGGAAGCCTATCACCACAATGGAGCTCTAGAATCACATCATTCTTGTATATAAAGAAATCATACATCAGACTCTTTGTGAGTTTTGGTCTCTAGAATCACATCTTCAGAATAGATAACTAGAGCTTCTACTAGCAAATAAACACCAAATTAACTGTCAAGATTCAAACAATATTAAACTGGGCAACATATATAAGATAGAACATGATTTTGAACAAATCTGAAACTAATTTCATAGTTTTCTGAGGTAAAACAGAATTTCTGTGAATTTTCTAAGACTAAACCAGATTTTAGGATTTTAATCACATTATTTTTCATGTAAAATATTTGAATAATTTTTTAAAAAAATATTTAGTGATTTTTATATATTTTTTAAATATTTCTAATCTTGTTTAACTTCCTGAACTTTTAACTTACTCTGAATCTTCGTGCCCCCGACATGGCGCTGGCTGTTAGTGTTAGGAAACCACTATCAAAACAGCGCTGAAGATGAACAAACAATTTTAAAAATTGAGGGAGATAGAAAAACTAGTTCTGTAGTTCAATTAGAAAAATTGGATGGCTGCGCAAGTGGACGGAGGTAAACTGGCTAAGCAGGCATTTAGCACCACCACCAACTATTGTGTGAGTTCAACTGCGCCGGCAAGCCCCGTGCGTTGTTTCTACCTGCTCCAGCTGAAAAGGGGCTGCCTTCCGTAGCTGCTGAGCCTTAGCGATGATTTGCATGGATGATTTTTGTGACAGAAATAATTTTATAACGGCTAATAAGCCGGCTGATAAACTGAAACGAATTAAAAAGATGAATCCTCGTGCAAACCAAACCAAGAAAGGGAGCCATCGATGGTGAAAAAAACTACATTTCAGTGAGGCGGAGGAGGATTGTATTGTTAGCATTGGCTGTTCAGACTTCAGATATATAGGCTGGCAAATAGTAACAATAAAATATACATCCCAAATTACAAGATACAGTAGATGCATGCAGTACTAATAATAAGGATATTTCCTCCATTCCTATAAAATTTAGCGTTTTAGATAAGGATATAGTCTCCAAAATCTAACTTTATCTATTATTTTTATTAAAATATAAAAACTAAAAATAAAATTACTTTTATAAAAGTGGATTTCAAGATGAATCTATACATATAAGTTTCATCTTTTCAAACTAAATATTTTAAAAGTTATTGATAGTTTATGTTTACAATGTTTAATCCAAACTTTGTCCAAAACGTCAAGTTTTATGAGTATAGAGGGAGTACATGTTTATCTTCTCCGGTGAAAGTTTTGTCTTATCACATTGAATCTTTGATACTAATAATTCGGAGTATTAAATATATGCTAATTTGCGAGATGCATCTAAGATATATACATACGTCTTCTGCCACTCGCCCAACGAGCTGTGGTAACTGGCGACATGAGCTTCCAGTACCCATTTGCCGTAGGACCTGACCTGTGATTCTGGGGTTGAGACTTTGGGCTCTTTTGCAACAGAACCGCTCGCCTAGGTTTTCTAGCAGTATTGATAATTTCATCTACAACTCTTTTGGAGCCTCTTTTTCTCTAGTAATAATCCCCATCAGCCATCAAGGCTTGGTGTTGATGTCTACAACATGTCGCTCAAGCCCCCATGGAATATTTGTACTTCCAAAGGCACAATTTTATACTTTTTGCTCCAATGGTTTAGAAATTATTTCGTGATGAAGGACCTTATGATAATGAATAAAGAGAAAAATGCATGATTAGTTCTTCAACTTAGCTAGCTTCTTGGTTTACAAACTTAATTAGCTTCGGGTATCATCCAGGTCCAAACGGATCCTACCCGCTCTATGCACTGATGTGGCATGCTGAGTGTGCATCTGATATGTGGGACCCACGGGTTATTACGGAAATTAAAAAACACGCTTTTCTTCTTCCTTTCGACTCGTGTGCGCAGAAAGTGCCGGTCGCATGGCCCCGGCCGTCGAGGGCACCGGCGGGGAGGCTGCCGGTGGGCGCGGTATCAGCTCGAGCAACGAGGGCGAGGGCACGGCGGCCACTGGCTGGAGCGGCCCCGGCCCTTGTAGCGACGGCGCGTGCGCGGCGGCCACTGGCAGGCGTGGCGCCGGCCCGGGCACTGGCAGTCAAGGAGCGACAGCGATCGAGGGTCGCATGGCTGGTGTCACGCTATCGCTGCACGGGATTCCCAGACCCCCTGCGTGCGCACCACAATGGAAAGGTCAAGGAGAGGCCAGTAAACCAAGGAATCGAAAGAAAATCGTGGAACGAGGTTAACCATAAAAGATGCTCTGTTTTCGGCGAAACGGCAGCGGGAAATCCAATTCGGGCCAGGCTGGTGGTAGGATTCAATGAAACTGGCCATGGAGATCCAAGTGAGTACGATTAATTTGGTTGCTGTAGGTGAGTGTTTTTGCGGCCGAGTCCGCCGGTAGCCGCCACGCACGTGCCGTCGTTACCCGGGCCAGGGCAGCTCCACTGCTCCAGCCGGTGGCCGCCGTGCCCTCGCCGTCGCTGCCCGGGCTGGTACCGCGCCCACCAGCAGCCTTCCCGCTAGTGCCCTCGACTACCGGGGCCGTGCGCACCGGCGCTTCCTGCGGACGTACACCAGTCGAAAGGAAGAAGAAGAGCGTTTTTTTATTTCCATAACTCATGGGTCCCACATTTCAGATGCACAGTCAGCATGCCACAGCAGCATATAGAGTAGGTTAGGATTCATTTAAATCTAGATGATACCTGAAACTAAGTTTATAGACCTAGAAATAACATGTTGATAATAGACGAACCTAAATGGTACCTCATGCCAAGTTAAAAGACTGACCATACATTTCCCTCTAAAGAGAAAAATGCATGTTTGTTTCATACACACATATTTTTTTTATACTAGATGAATAAGTTACGGAGTAAGTTTGTAAATACATTACTACAGAGATGTCTTCACTGCTGCATACTAAAAAATTATATAAAAATATACTAACATTTTACAATACAAAATAATTATGGTTAAATTAATTACGAAATGTATTTTTCGTAGTAAATCTTGTTGGAGACATAAATATTGATATTATTCAATATAAATTTAGTCAAAATTAAAACGGAGGGAGTATGTTCCAAACTACAAGGTACAGCAGATGCATTCATTTTTTAGGCCATGTTTGGATCCATAGAGATGATTATTACCCAGTAATAATTAGCTCCTTGGAAGTGCAGCTAGTAAGTGCAGCTAGTAGCTAATAGTATATCTAATTGCTGTTAGCTAAATACCCAACTCAACAACTATTTCACTAGTTAGACCAAGCTTGCTAATGACAATTAATATTAGCCATGAACTGTTAGCTAGCTAACTATTAACAACCATTGAATTCAAATAGGGCCTTAGTGAGGAAACATATGTTTGATCTAAGATCACATTCCAACAGCTCCGTCTTTTTCTCCTTCCCTGAGTCTGTCGCTTACAGTTATATATCTATAAATAAAAACCAAAACAACTCACAATTTGTAACAGAGGGAATAGGTTCTAAGAAACACGCAACACAAGAATGGAACAAAGTTTAGCATCACGTGATCAGTAGCTTAATTAGTTGCATGCAAGAATTATCTAGCGTAGACAACTCATGTGATAGACTATGTTTTCAGTATTGTCTATAGAGGACATGGAAGTGTTATATATAGACAACACCTATCTAAACGACCATAATATTTTCGTGAACGCTATGGTGTGTATTTCATTCATTTAAGACTTTGTTTGGATGTAGTCAGATTCACATCAATATAATCCATGTATATTGTAGTAAATTAGAGTGGAACTTAAACTAAATTCCACCCCATTTCACGTTCAACATATATGGATTAAGGTAAATCCCACAACATCTAAACAAGGCCTCAACCACTATATATGCCCTAGCTAATAAATATACTTGTTTCGTAAGAGGAGGCAAGCTTGCTTGACTTGGTCAATCCGCTAATGGATCGTTGACGCAGGCGAAATGGTATGCGGACCGTGCCGTTCCCGCCGGCCGGCCGCCGGCCAGCATTTTTTTCTCACCAGTTGATGCAATGTCCCGGGACTCATGATCTGGTACTGCCATATGTGCCTAGATGTTTGTCTTTGTTTATTTTTCTTTTTTTGCTCATGTAGGCAGCAGGCTCACCGCCACTCACTTTGACTCACGTCTCAGAACTCGTCTCCTTGCTACGATTGTGGCTTTGTTTTTCCTTACAAAAGTTGGCCCTTTTGGCAATCATTTTGTATAAATATAAACTCCAGAAACCCATTTTTTATGCCATAAACTCCAGAAACTCTTTGCACAGATGAACCTGAACTACAGGCTGGGGTACAACTCGCCACTGCGTCGACTCACAGATGATGATGTAATATAAACGGATACTTTCTCTCTTCTAAATTATAAGACGTTTTCACTTTTCTAGCTTTTGATATGTACTTGGATATACACTATATCTAGATACATAGTTAAAGTGATATATTTAGAAAAGTCAAATGTCTTATAACTTAGAACGGAGATATAGCTTAGAACGGAGAGAGTATATACCATCGCGATTTGAGCCAAGAGTATATATGTGTGATCTGGTTATGCTATTCCAAATACTCGCTCCATTTTCAAACTTCTCTGCTAGTTGAACACAGCACACAGAGTGAGAGAGATGGGCTATTCCAACACCTTGTTGGCTTTGCTCATACCTGCATTCCTATGGTCTATGGATGGCAGAAGCACGGCCATCAGCAGCAGCAGCAAGGAACAAAATGGCGCTCAGAACCTGGTCACGCAGCCATCTTATCGCCCACAAGACCATGGTCAGAAGGTTAGAGACTAGATCCCTACAGGGGCATGGGCATGGTGCCCATACTACTTCCAATGAAACCACCCATCCGTCTTCTGCGACTCTCGATGGCTGCCCAACGAGCTGTGGCGACCTGAACTTCGAGTATCCATTTGGCATAGGACCTGATCATTGCCTCCGGGGTCCTGACTTCAGGCTCTTCTGCAACAGCACCGGTCAGCACCCTAAACTGTTCTTAAACGACGGCACCACAGAGATTGTAGAAAGTATTAGGACCAACAAATATGTAACTACATCACTCTATGCCTCTTTTTCTAAAGTAATCCCCATAAGGCCTGGCATTGATGTGTACAACATGTCACTGAAGGCTCCGGGAAATTCTTTTGCTATTATGATGAACATGGATATTGACATTGTTGCCTGCGACTTGGATGTACGATTAAAACATCAAGACACAGGTTCTTTTAGCATCATTTGTACGGTTAACTGCACCAACAAAACAATTGCAGAGAGGGTGTATCTGCTGGAAAGTTGTCCGGATGGTGACTGCTTCTTATACTCTAACACATATGTTCAAGCTCTTGAATTTCAATTTGTGCTTCACAGAAGAGGTAGAGCTGAAAATTTCTCTGATTCCAGCATCCTATGGGATACAATCAACATAACTGTTAGGTTCCGATGACGTGGAGCATCACTGACCACACAAGATGCCCCAGCAACAACGACGATGGCAGGAGGAACTCTGCTTGTGTCAGTGAAGACAGTGATTGCATGGAGCAATTCATTTTCGACCACGGCTATGCGTGCCAGTGCAACAATGGATACCTGGGAAATCCTTATATCCATGATGGCTGCAAACAAGACAAAGGTGATTTCATATATGCAAATATCTAGAAAATTGCATAGTTCTTTTAAATTTGTCTGATGAGACTATTTTACTCTTATGTACGTCAACATAGATAAATTCAGTGACTTAATTTCTTCCTGGAAGCAGGGTATAATCCAAAACCAGTAAAGGAGAACTGTTCTCGGCAGTGTGGGAACATTACTGTCCCATTTCCTTTTGGCCTAGAAGAAAGTTGCTCTGCAAGGAGACTTCTCCAGCTCAATTGCTCAGATCCAGCAAATTCTGTCCTCCAATATAGTGACCACCGCGTTCATGTGACGAACATAGATGTGAATAAGAGCACTATCAACATCAATTTCAGCTCAAGTCCAGAATCTTTGGCTATTTTCCTGGGTATGATATATTATAATGAACCTGTCCTGTTTCTGGATCATTTGGAATCAGCATCTTTGCGATGGGTAGTTGCTGATCTAACTTGCCAAATGGCAAAACAGAATTCGTCTGGATACGCTTGTGTAAGTAACCATAGCACTTGCCTAAGCGTTATAAGCTCCTTAGAAGGCTATGTTGGTTACAGGTGCAAGTGCTCACCTGGTTTTCAAGGAAATCCATACATCCAAGATGGCTGTCATGGTACTCCCCCCCCCCTCTCTTTGACCTATTGTATATATAGCCATAATATTTTTGTATCATTTGGTAACAGAATTACATATTCTTTTTGCAAGCTTTATGTCAACTTCTATGTGAATATGGCTACAGATATTGATGAGTGTCAGCAGTCGCCAAGCATTTGCGGAGGTGTTTGTCATAATACCATAGGAAACTACACTTGCACTGAGTGTCCTTTCCATATGATTTATGATATAAGTGCAAATCAGTGCACACCAGCATCAAAGAAAAACTTCCTGTTAGGTGAGTACCATATTTGTCAACTCTGCAACAGACAAGGTGGTCTTAATATATGCAAACTGGGGTATTATCCTTGTAGGTATTATAATTGGGCTGAGCTGTGGTCTTGGCATTCTTCTTCTAGGCTTAAGTGCAATAGTGTTCATTAAAAGATAGAAAAGAAATATCCAGAAGAAACTAAGAAGGAAGTATTGCCAAAAGAACCAAGGCCTTCTTTTGGAGCAACTAATATCATCAGACAAAAATGCAAGTGACAATACAAAGATTTTCTCCTTAGAAGAGCTAGAAAAGGCAACAAATAACTTTGATCCCACACGTATTCTTGGTCATGGAGGGCATGGCACCGTATACAAAGGAATCTTGTCAGACCAACATGTGGTAGCTATCAAGAAGTCCAAGGTTATAAAGGATGGTGAAATCAATGATTTCATCAATGAGGTTGCAATCCTCTCTCAGATAAATCACAGAAATATCGTGAAAATCTTTGGGTGTTGTCTTGAAATTGAGGTCCCCTTACTAGTATATGATTTCATTCCTAATGGTTCTTTGTTTGAAATTCTTCATGGTTATTCAAGTAGCGGATCCCTGTTATCATGGAATGATTGTCTGAGGATTGCAACAGAAGCTGCAGGAGCCCTATACTATCTCCACTCTGCTGCCTCGATATCAATCTTCCATCGTGATTTGAAGTCCTCTAACATACTCCTAGATGGAAACTATACCGCTAAAGTTTCAGATTTTGGTGCTTCAAGATCTGTACCAATTGATCAAACCCATGTTAGTACAAATGTACAAGGTACATTTGGTTACTTAGATCCAGAATATTACCAAACTGGGAAGCTAAATGAGAAAAGTGATGTTTATAGCTTCGGTGTGGTGCTTCTAGAGCTTATTTTGAGAAAGCAACCAGTTTTTACAACTTGATTCGGAATGAAGCAGAATCTGTGTAACTACTTCCTTTCAGAGATCAAGACGAGGCCAATCAAAGGGATAACAGCTGCTGAAGTTCTTGAGGAAGCAACGGAGGAAGAGATTGAAAAGGTTGCATCCCTTGCAGAGATGTGCTTGAGGCTGCGAGGTGAAGAAAGTGTTGGAATATAAGTGAATTGCCCACCTCTCCCCATCAGCTTAAGCTTTTGGGTTGAACTGGTCGGTGCATGCAACTCAATATGGTATCAAAGCCAGAGGTCTCGAGTTCGAATCCTGGTAGACACAATTAAATAAAATAATTGTTGTCCGCTTCTATTCCACGTCTAAGGCTTGTCCGTCGCTGAGATCTCTCGCCGGAGCCTTGACGTGAGGGGGAGTGTTGGAATATAAGTGAATTGCCCACCTCTCCCCATCAGCTTAAGCTTTTGGGTTGAACTGGTCGGTGCATGCAACTCAATAGAAAGGCCAACAATGAAGCAAGTAGTCATAACACTACAGTTTTTATCATCAGCTAGTCTACCACGTTAGATGTATAATGTATTATAGTAGGTATTTATTACCGGCTACTGTTGAAACGGTTGGTTTTGCTTACCCCCTATCAAATCTTATGTGCACAGATATATGACTACAGTAAGGGCTTCTACCTAAGAAGCTGAGCTGAATGTTGTCTGGAACCTGTAAACGCTGAGCATCAGAATGGACTGTTGCATTTTTCTAAAGAACCTATAAACAAATATTTATTTTGGTCCTATTTGCAATGCATATGGATTGAGGCAGCGTCCCTGGAACTCTAACAAGAGTCCTCTTTTGTTATTTAAAATTGTGAATAACTACGTTTCTATAAATAGCACTATCTTCTACGTTCAAAAATAAATAGAACCATTTCAAAGAATGGACTTATTTGGAACAAGATATAATTTATTTGTTGCCTTCAACATAAGTTGATCCACTTGTACAAGTAGAAGCTACTCAAGACACAGTGAAAACCTGCAATGCTTAATTTCTAACAGGCAATAGTCGCTTTTTCACTCTCAGTTCTTCACTAGCTTCATTTTATTGGCTATGCCTCTACAAGTTTCTGGATTGAAGTATTCTTCGATTGGAAGCAGTAGTTGTTTATTCTAAGACAAGAGTAACCCCAGAAATCAAAGAAGGGGAGCAACAAATGCTAGCTAGCATTCGTGCTGGCTGTGAGGCATTTCAATAAACACTTGAAGCACTCACCTAGTTCCGAGCTCAGACATCAGTCACCTCCCACCTCCATGTGATGCCCCATGGCGCGGCGCATCACCGAGCAGCTGCTCCTGAACGCAACTGTAGCAGCAGCAGCCAGCAGGAGTGCTGGACAACCAAAGGCGTGAGATCAGGGGAAGTAGGGCTGATGCGAGTGACCGGTAGTGGCGGTACACGTCCCTAACTTGCTTACAATAGTGATTTCACCAATGCTTCAGCTGTGCATTGCAAGAACAGTCAGGTTCAGGCGTTCAGCAGTGGACAAGCACAAAGCTCAGGAGAAACAACCAGAGTCCAGGCATGGTTAGGAGGGCAATGCCAATCTAACCATGCATGGATGATTCATGGAAAAATTGAGCATCCTTGACAGACGGCTTATATGACTAGCCAAACAACCCGATAACCGGCGAAGGTTCTTGTGCTAGAATATGTTCAGACGAATCCGAATTGACACCAATACTCATTTTTTTAGATTTATTTTACAATTTATGGTGATATTAGGCCACTTGTTAATCTCTCTCAGAAGTGTCGCAGGAATTGGATGTTGTAAGTCACTTTTTCCAATCGGTTGGTTTTTGTCATTTCTTTCTATAGCTAAAAAATAGAGGTGGCGTTTGGATAAAACCTGGGTTTGGGTAAGGGAAATGGGTTGGGATAGGAAGAGGTGGGTATGGGCCGGATAGGAATATAGCACTTCAAACCCATACCCTTGTTTGGCATGAGTGGGATACGGGAAATAAAAATTTTAGTGACCATAATACCCATATTCAAGAGATACAATAAACTTATCACAAAGCTATACCTCACTGCTGATCAACCGCTTCACATTACACAGAATAAAAGCAAAGGCTAAAACAAATTTTCGAAGCATCGATTCATCAAGGCATGCATATACAGTGCCAACAAATTTCCACCAAAAGATGCCAACTGTGTGCAAGCCATGTTCTGACTTCAGCAACAAAGTATACATCTTACCAAAATATACAGACTCCTAGTAATTGGAAGTCACCTTTGTTTCTGACTTCATTGCACCAAAATATACAGCTTACCACCATGCAGTGACAACAGGTCTCCACTGGATTGCAAGTGATTGCAACTCAGTTCTAATTTTTTACTACACGTAACTAAATATACAGATACAGATGACCACCATACAGAGAAAATTGTATATCCCTATCGATGCAGGCTAATTTGAACATGTGAAGATAAGTTAAACAAAATGTCAACTGAAATAAAGTGGCGTAATGTACGTACTAGACATTGGTAGGCAAGAGCATGCATATATGTTACCGAAAAACCTTTATTTTTCATTGTTTCAACCACCACCAAACAATCTGAATGGACGATCAATCGGTCATTCGGTGGGCACCAATCTATTGGACCAACATCAGGCCGTCCTTAAGCTCATATGCCTTCGCCATATATTCATCAGCTATCAGTCACCTTTGAACCGTCTAAATCTTTCTTCATCAATAAAAGGTAGCTTGTTGCGAGTGCACCAATAGCTAAAGCTGATCGGTGTGGGTTTTGAACATTCCCAAAGGCTAGCAGCAGAAAGTAGGTTGTTGCGAGTGCACCAATAGCTAAAGCTGATTGGTGCGGATTTTGAACAACATCGAGCTGACTACATAGCCCCAGATGCAACCACACTTCCTTTGGTGTTCCAGATGTTTTCACATTTTTTGTAAAAAAGAAACTTTATCACAATGAAAAGAGTTTGACTTAAAAGCCAAAGTGGTACAGAGGGATTATATAATATAATGTGGCCAGCGACCGATTCTGGGTTTTCATATAAGCTATAATTGAAGGCCAACTTTGAAACAAATATTAACAAATACTCAATATAGAATTTATGTAGAGAACGAAGTAAGGTGGTATCTAGCTATCGTTCGTTACATTTTGAAGAACCACCATTTGAGAAATCAAATGCACGTTGGATGTCACATGATTCAGCTTACACTATTTTTAGGAGGCGCGTGCATGATGCAAAACATCTGTCCTTATTCAGCTCATTATTCTACAGTTTCAGTCCAGAGTGAATGGCAACTACACCACCCACGAGGTTCTCATATTCCACCCTCTGAAATCCGGCTTCCTGAATCATCTGAGCAAACTTTTCCTGCGAAGGTACAAGTCTGGTCAGCATGTAGTCACCCGTCTTCTAGCTTAACATCTATCCCAGAAAAAACACTATGACTGTTTTGCGAGGTACTAATTAATCTTGCATAAACTTGAAGATGGTTGAGGTAGAAAATGCCAGAAAGAGTGCAATCTTATATTCATGTTTGTTGATAACAAAAGTGCTACACCATTACCTGATTTGGAAACCGACGGATACTCTCAACCAAGTACTGATACGATTGTCGATCACCAGCAACCAGTTCTCCAATAGTCGGAATCACAGAAAATGAGTAAACATCATAGCTGGAAAAAAAACAGGCAACAAATTTGAAAGAGAAGAGAAAAAGATAATGTAGGACATAACACTTCCTTTACTTTTTTTCACTGCCGATGAGAGAAAAGAAAAGCTCACACTGTTCACACAAGGCCCTAGGCAAGGGCAACATTAGCCAAAAAAGAATTCAAGGAACAAAAAAACTGCAACCCTTTTCCATTGACATTAAATAGACAGGAAAAAACGATCACTTTGGGACACCCTTGAACATTGTTTAACATGGTGCTACAGGTGGAAATTTGTCAACATGATTGGCACAAATTATGATTTTTTGGACACTAACAGTGAGATAGTTGAAAACATTGTAGCCATGTCTTTTCTTGTTTATTTTTTTTTCTATCTTGCATGAAGAAGAATATTAAAGACATCATCCCACATACAAGCTAATCCTATAAAGACAAATAAACATGATTGACGAAACTTACATCTCTTTAAAAACAGGGACATCCACATGACTCAACTCCAAGCATAGGAACCTCCCCCCTCGCTTTAGAACCCTGAAACAGGACAATTGATGTGACAGCAATAAGATTTTAGAACCATCAACTAAGCAAAAAGACTCAAATATGCCAAGTGATGTTTCAGTAATCAAATTTCAGAACCACCAACTAAGCAAACATGGTAGAACATGAAAAGCTTAATCCATGGTACTGCACATGAAGACGAAAAACTTAATCCAAGAATACAGCACATGAAGAATAGACACAAATATTGTAGTTGAAACAGTGGGGATATCCAGCTCACGACATACTTGAAACATGAGCAATAATAGTTGTTAGCTTTCTAAATTATCCAACCTGTAAGCTTCTGATAGAGCTTTCTCAATGTGCGTCACATTTCTGATCCCGAATGCGATAGTGTAACCATCCATAGATCCATCCTCGAAACTCAGAGCCTCTGCATCTCCTTGTATCCAGCTAAGACAATGTTCTTCGCTATACCCTGAAAATAAAATCAACTATTGAACAACATAACCCACACTTGAGATAGAGACGACAAAATATATTAGAAAATCCATGCTTGAGACCTCTTTCTGCAGCACGCTTCTTCCCAACATTTAGCATATTTGGATTAATGTCACAGACATAAATATGGGTGTCTTCTTCGGTTTCAGTAAGAGTACCCTGCATAGCTCTGTGGCCCACACTCTTAATTCTTTCCAGCACACGAAAAGCAACATCGCCTGAAGTCATAACAATGACATGAACAGTCATCGATTTTTTTCCCAACTACAAATTTCTGCCAGTACACTACAAATTTCTGCTAGTACAAGAACTCCTGGAAATTCCTTTCAACAGAAAGCAGAAAACAAGAGGCATAAACAAGACACATTTGTATGAAAATAATGCTGGCCTCTTGGAAGGACTAATTACCATTATATACTGATTATATAGATAGATTGAATGGAAGATTAAAATAGAATTAATACTGTCTATGTATTTCTTTTTTCTATGGTGCAGCTGAAAACAATGAGGGAAGGGGATGGGTATTACCTGTTCCACCAGCCACATCGAGATGCTTCATCCCCGGAAAGGGGTTCAGCTTGGAAATAAGCCTGAAAGAAAAGAAACAGAGTTTGAGAGATAAAGGGAATTGGTTGGATTGTGAAGCTAAAAGAAACGGGAAGGGTAAGAAGCAGCAACCTGTCCTTCCACAGCCTATGCAGGCCAACGCTCATGAGATCATTCATGAGGTCGTAGCTGGAAGCCACGCTGCTGAAAACGTTGCCAACCAATTTGCTCTTTTCGTCTTCGCGCACCTGCTTGTACCCTGATGAACTACGTGATTTTAGGATCTATATATCAGGGGGGAACAATGGGTACAAGCAATGTGTACCGAAGCTGGTGGCGTGGGAGTGGAGGAAGGCCGCTGCCGTTTGGATGCTTGGGGCCTGAGCCTGAGAGGGAAGAAGTAGGCGTCGTTGGAGGCTCCAAGAAGCTAGCCTCCTTGCAGCCTGCATAGCCATTCTGATCCTTTGTTCCTGTGGAGATATTGAGAGAGATGCCGGGGAAGGCAGCGACTGGTACTGTCGAAGGGGAGAAGAATAGAATAAGATAGGATACCGAATTGCCATTAAAAAAATAATAGATGGACCTCCTAATGGAATGGAATGGAATGCCTTGTCTTAAGGTTGCAGTTCAAAAAGCATTCGCAAATTCCAATCGATAATACATTGAAACTGGAGGCAAATTGACTTACAGATTGAATTTACAATTGGTGGCTAGTTGAATTTAACACTCCAATCAATCAGAATCTCTCCTGCTTCAGTCGCTTAGCGCTCAGCGACCGGCCACCCAGCCCAGGCGTACCCACCCCACACCTAGGCGCAGTGTACCGCTGTCGGCTATCGCTCTGCCTTGGGGAGCCCAGGCGGAGTGCCCCGGCAGCGGCTGCCGTCCTGCTGCCCAGTGCCCGCTCCTGGCCCTGCACACGCCAGAGCAATGGCGGACCCAGGTTTTTGCCATGACTAGGGCCTTTGAAGCCAAACCTTGCCACACTTTGCAATTTCTATGTTTAGTTGTGTTTGATCAAGTTAGCATTTGTTTGGTTGTAGCCACAAACTCTAGCAAGATTATTTTTCTACCAGCTCGGAGCCATGAGTCAATGACTATTCAAGGTATGACAAGATTATCTTAGATATCCAAAATGCAAGTTGATGAACTAACCTTAATCAAATTCAACAAGAAATTGTGACAAACGTTGGCATTCTTAGCAGGGGCGGATCCAGTGAAGGGACATGGGTGTACACATGTACACCCAATAATTTCTGGAAAAACTTCGAAGTTAGGAGGCTTGTCAAATCAAATGGCTAAATAGCTTTAGGTTAGGGTTCCAGTGCTCAGCCTCGCACAGCATAAGGGAAGGGAAGAGATGGGGTGGGAGTACCTGAGGAAAGGGAAGAGATGGAGTGGGAGTACCTGGTGGGTGCTCGTCGCCGGCGAAAAGATCAACCAAAGCCTCAGCGTCTGGCTTAGGGCGGCGGCGGCGGCCGACCAGTCATCCGAGAACGAGAGGAGAGCGAGAAAGACAGACAGAATGAGAGGCAGGTTGCATCGACAACAAGGGCTTCTTTGGCGGCCGTTTTTTTTCTTTTTATTATTTTGAGATGAGGCGGTGTTTGATCTAGAGGTAGGATAGATATGAACATTTAAAAAAAACTCTATTTTATCCATCTATTTTTTATATATCTTATTTAATTCTAATTATTAATTTATTTTTTTATCTTATTTTTCATTTTCTAATATCTAAACACTACATAACAGTTTTTTTAAATGTTTTTATTTTTCTCTCCCTCATTGATCTCATATCTATTCTCGGACACTCTTGTTGGATAACACAATATTATTTTAAATAAAATAAATAATAATGATATTTATAATAATAAGTAAATGGAATTTTTTATATTTCCTTAAGATTGAATATTTTTTATTGAAGCTAGAAGACGAGAACATCTATAACAATATTTTTTAAAATAAAATAGTTGTCTCTTTGTGATAATTTCCCAAGTGAATATTAAATACTGTTGTCCTAAACATGGAACAATAGTTCCCGTGAACTAAGAACATTGCTAGCCATAATAAAAAATCGGTATGGACTCATTAAAAATTTGTCTTTTGTGCTCCAATAAAATATCGGTATGGACTCAAGATGCAGTGAAAAACCTGCAATGCTTGATCCTAGAAATCAAAGAGGGAGAGCAAAAAAATGCTAGCTAGCATTTCTGCTGGCTGTGAGGCATTTCAGCAAACACTTTGGAAGCACTCACCTAGTTACCGAGCTCAAACATCAGTCACCCTCTCACCTCCAGTTGTGATGATGCCCCATGGCACGGTGCATCATTGAGCGGCTGGTCCTGAACGCAACTGCAGCAGCAGCCAGCAGGAGTGGCGGACAAAGAACGTGGCAGGATCTGGGGAAGAAGTAGGGGGTGATATGAGTGACCGACCGGTCGTGGCGGTACAATTCCCTAGCTTGCTTTGCATATTGATTTCACTTCACCATCGCTTCAGGTATGCATTGTAAGAGCAGTTAGGCTCAGTAGTGGACAAGCACAGAGCTAGACATGCAGGAGAAACAACCAAAGTTCAGGCATGGTTAGGAAGGCAATTGTCAGTCTAACCATGCATCGATTATCCATGGAAAAATGAGCATCCTTGGGAGGCGGTGGCGGCGTGAACCGTGAAGGGCAGCAATCGGTAGCCAACATCTCCACCCTCCTAATTATACTCATTTTATCAGATTTATTTTACAATGTATGGTGATATTAGGCCACGTGTTAATCTCTCATAGAAGTGTCGTAGGAATAGGATGTTGCAAGTCACTTTTCCCATTCAGTTGGTTTTTGTCATTGTTGATACATAAAGAAACAGTAAGGGGGAATTAGACAACACTCAATTCCATACGAAGAGACAAACAATTCGTGCATTCTTGCTCAGCAGGATAGCTACCCAAAAGAAGCCAAATAAGGTTTTAAAGAAACCGATGCTACCTTTCAAAGTAACCAAATATCCAAGTCACAGAGCATCAGCAATATACGACTGGATAAGGAAGTCGAAGTTGCTATAAATCTCTTTTAAAAAATATATAAGTTGCTACAAAGAGAAATATGACGTACTATCTAACATCCATCAGCACTAGTACATTTGTGTGGCAGGTAATTAAAAAAGTTAAGTACAAAAACAAATATGACGTATCTAACATGACAGCGTCAGATGATATCAGCTACTCTTGCACGCCTTCCCATCGGCTTGCAAAGTTTGGCATCCAGAACACCATCTGTCCCAGCAACTGGTACTGATGGTGATCACTGAGAATGTGCTGATCCAATGTAACACTGTCCATCACACAGATTTCCGGCTGTAAAAATGGGTCCCCTTCCATCTGACTAATAGCGCTATACATAAAAAGGACTATTGACAGTCACTTCCTCTAGTTAGCAATCAACTTGGAAGGTGGCAACTCAAAAGTCAGTAAGTCAGGTACCCGATCCAGGGGGAAAACACAAACATGTAAAATTCTAGCTGCTTAAAAATTATGGATTTCATGACAGCTGTAGAAGGCAGTGTGTGCACAATTGTACATGTATGCCCCTTTGGGGTATAATGATTGCACAGAGCCCAGTTATGCATCCATTTACTTCTGAGGCAATCCAAGTACACATAATAATGACTGAATCCGCGACAAAATCTCAGCTAGGATCTAATCAAAAACAACATGGCCAGCCACCAATGTACCTATCATTTGTCAATAAAATATAAATTGATAATAAACACCATGGTGCCAATTCTACAAACACGTCAAGTGGCACTGATCATTCATTGAAAACACAGCAAAGGAGGCTGTCAATAATGGAAACCAAAGGGGAAATGTATGGAGGAAATTTCGTCGGCACAAACAACAATAGGGAAATAGTTTTTTTCTAGGAAAGATGAGCTATATAAGGCTTTTCTACGTACATAGCATTTACTATGTACATATACATATCTAGGTGTATAGCAAAAGCAATATACTTAGGAAAGCCAAAACGAATTACAATTTGGAATGGAGGGAGTACTAGCAACCAAGGGAACCATATTAAAAAAAAAAAGTTGACAAACCATGTTCATACCTCAAAAGTCAAAACATTAGCAGAATCATAACCGTAGTATCATTTGTCCTAATTCCAGCCGTGATCAAACTAGTACCAATCAAAAACATCCCCAAGATCATCATCATCATCACCATCATTTCCAAGATCATTTCCAAGACCATGCTCTTCTTGCACATCAGCCATCTGTCCACCGTGCTCTTCGTTCGACCAATTTGAACTATCTTCCTCATTGAAATCATCCAGTACGTTCTAGAAACCAAGAAAGTAAGTTACAAATCTAATTAGATAAAATTAACAAATGTATGTCTGTTCAAGAAAAACCTCATTTAAAGGGCCTCTTTCACTTGATGCACCATCTTGTTTTTGTGTATTGTTAATCTCTGGCAGCTCAACATCTTCAATGTTGAGCTGCTTAATTACCTTTTGAAATACAAATTATCTGCATACACAAGTTTAATTAGTAAATGACAAGCACTAAGCTAGACGAAAAATCAGGGAAAAAATGCAGGTTGGCCCACTAATTAAGCGACATCTCACCTCCTGAGCGATTAATTATAGCATCATGGACTAGCAATGGATTTTTTTTCTCCTCGGATTTAAATTTTTGCCGCACCTGATGGCGAGTCTTATCAGGGAATAATTGTTGTATCATTGCAAAATCGCTACCAAATTGTCGAAGACCCTGGACCAAAATCAATACAATAACATCTTAGCAAGAGATCTAAGATCATATGAAATTACATATAGCATTCCAAGCGCTTAATTTCTAAACAAAAATAAACCTCGTAAAACAAAGTCGGTATCTGATTTTGACCATTTTCCTCGAGCTGGTTTGTTCATGTAGGATTGGTAGTTCAATTTTGTTGCATTTTGTACATGGTTCTCTGTTCTATCATTGTCAAAGAACCTAGCTTCCTCATCTCTGTAGTCCAAATCATCCATATCTTCAGATTGAAAGCTTCTGTGCATAAGATAACATATTAACGAAAGAATCAAATAAACACAAATAAAAAATTGAAACTATAGTACTCATAGTTTGAACCTTTAAATTTTAAATTTTGATCAAGGATGTTTTAGATATTTTAATCTTCAACTTAAGTTCAGACAAACCAATCAGCCATTTAAAAAGCCATGGCTTTAAGCTGCATTTCCAGGTGTGAAATAAAATGTCAGGAATGGAATACATGGCACAAAAAGGCTTTTAAGCTGCCAAATCAATCAGAAGTTGCTTTTGGAAGGGTCTTGGCTATTCAACAAGTGTATATGAAATAAAATGTCAGGAATGGAATATATAGCACTAGAAGAGTGTGATAGAAGCTTTGATGCAGTCCAAAAAACTGAATGCAAATAATGACTCTGGAATGCATAGCAAAAGTTATGAATCTAGAAAAGCCAAAATGTCTTATAATTTGGAACGGAGGGAGTATGAAATACCAAAAAATACCCTTCAAAAAAATAAATATCTAAAAATGCTGCCAAAATAATTTTGCTAGATGACATGTGGATGGAAAATTGGGAAGTAGGGAGTGGTACACTGGTCCAATATCCCACCCAAATGGCCCAAGTCTACTTTGGTTAGATGATATCATGCAAGACAAGTAGAAGAAACAAGAAGTATACCTTGTATTAGAGGATGACCCAGATGGAATATCTTTTGGCTGAAGTCATCAAGAAAATCATGAGAATTAGCCAAAAAAAAAACAAATAAAACAATAAAAATTGCCACAAAACTCACATTAACACGCTCTCTAGCTTCTTGTAACAACCTGAGATGCGCTGCACTTAGCTGCATGGGATCTATGTTCTCACCAGGTGTTTCCAGTAAAGCCTTAACCTCTATAAGACAATAAATACCCAAGATACAAGAGTGAAAACTCACATTATGCAAAAGTGAAGATTTTATTTTTTTTGGTCACCAACCTTTTGATGTCCTCTGACGAATTCTGTGGGTTAGCTTCTTCTTTTCAGGCTTCTCTGCCAATTCATCTTTCATGGTTCTTTTGCGTCCCCGTGAAGACACCTTGCTTTTATTTTTTTGAACTTTCTGCTGCTGTGACTCTTCTATACCGCCCCTTGACTTTTTCCTAGCCTTACGCTTATTACCAGTAGTGTAATCATCACCACTATCATTATCTTCTTCAGCTAATGAAGGTTCAACACAGTCTTCACCAAAATAGTCATCAACAGTGTGATTAGGTGTCCCAACTTCTTGCATCTTTTTCCTGCAACGTAGTTTCATAGATGATGCTCTTTCTCCAACATACGATTTTGGTTGTTGTTCAACAGCATGATCTAGTGGCTCCTCCTGGTGGTCCTGATCATTTGAAAACAAAAGGAGAGTAAGGAGAAACCTTGTAGTAACCATGTAAATATAGATCATTACATCTTCTAAGCACAAATATACTGACCTTTTCAGCCATCTGCTGAGATGAGTTACTTAAATTTTCATTAGTCAATTTGTCACTACAGGAATCACCGATGTTACCCATCTCAGAATTGGTATCTGCAGGAGTAGCTACCCCAAAAGCATCCGATAGAGAAAAGGATACAGATTTTGATTTCCCCTTTTTTCTTTCTACAGTAATGAATAGGTTTGCTCTTTATGAGAACATAAGTACCGAGGATATTACCCAATGAAAGGCGAACTATTAAACATAATTAAAAAAAAACATCTTTCTGTACATCCCAATATGAATGAGGGCTATGCTATGCAGATAATATCACTCAATTCAAAAAGGCTTCAACTGATAGTGAAGGAACATATGATACTTGGTTCCTTAGCTAGATTAAGCAAACTATGAAGAACAAAAAAATAACTGGAAATTCATTCTTATAACATATATAATTACATTTTGACGTAGTTAAACACAATTGATATAATAATGTTACGCCATGAGGAATTATGTATAGAGGTACAGAGGCACCAGATTAAACCAGTGCTGCATAAGACAGACATGTAGGTGCTAAGCGACACAATCCCACCAAGCCACGTAGGCTGCCTGTGCTGACCTACTAGAACCTAGGTCTCGTTGCGTTTGGTCGTTTGGACTTTTCTTGTCATATCCTGAGAAATCAAAACACATATCTCATTCTTGGTTAGAAGCACAAGTATCTCACTGGTCTTACAGACAGTGGCAAAGGAGAGTAGGAGAGTGCTCTGTGATGTTCAGCTGGTGCCTGGGACTATGCAAGCTACTCATAAAGTCGCTCACCTTGGACTCTTGATCCCTTTCCTGGGCGAGCTAGTCATATGCATCTAAGAGTGTGTGACGATCCTATGGTAGATTGTATCACTGTATGTGTGGGTACTGGGTAGCGAGGGTCCATAGTTGTAATTTTTCCTTCTTAATGAAATGTTTGAGAAAAAGAGTTTAATAAGTGGCCCATAGTTGTAATTTTAGGGGGGGGTAGGAAATCAGTGAGTAAAATAGACTTGATCCTTAAATATTTTGGTAGTAAGTGAAGGAAACTAATAAACAGTTAGTTTAGTCCTCAAAAAACTGTTTCAGCAAACACCACTTGTGTCTAAAACAGCAGATACAAATTATGGCTTCAAAATAGCACTAGTGATCATTGACCTACCATCTGTGCACAAATACAAGCATGCATGACAGAGCTCAAAGCTCATACTCAAGTATTATTGCAACAATAAGCACATATCTAACCAAATTAATTTCAATTCTATTTATTCTAGTGAAATGTTTCGTCCATAAAAAATAGCCCTCAAATAGTCAAATGTAAAGAGCAATGAGGTCATCTGCATTGCAATTGTTTAAAGCGAAGGATACACAGTACATCGAAAGAAAGAGGTTTCACCAGTAAAGCTGTACCTGGGACTTCACCAACCATTGATTGAGTACCATCAATAGGGGGATTAATTAGTTCGTTGTGATAGTCTAAGTCAACAGTAGCATGCACAGCCTATAATATCAATAGCAGTGGATTAAGTAAACTTTTTTGCTATTATATGAAATGCCATAAAATTATTTAATGAAACCTCCTAGATAACCTGTGGTGACGAAGTGGCTGGACCGGTGATGGTTTCTTGATCTTTAGGATCTCTACACATGTCATTGTTGGCGGCACAAACTCCAACCATTGGAGCAACAGCAGCAACATTATTTTTAGTCGCAGCAACCTTGGATGAAGCCTTCCCAGGCTTCGGTTGCCATTTAGGACGAAATTTAGTTATTGTTTCCTCTTGAACTGACTCCTCAAGGACACTGTCAAGGTTAGCCAAATTGCAACCTTTACTATTATCAGTTGCTAATAATCCTTCAGAATCTGAGATCTGCACACTTTCATGACTTTTAGGATCCTGTACCTGATTGTCATGGAGTCTTGTCTGAATATTATTACCCTTTCCATTTTGTGTAACCACATCTACAGTGGGAGCTTCCACCTTTTGGTTAGTCTTCCGAGATTTGCCTGTTTCCTTAAGGAGCTTCGTCTGTGCCTTTGGCTGGAACTTTGGAACTCTTTCCTCTTCAACTTGTGCATCACACATGTCCCCAAATTCAACTATATCATCAATAGCCTTACCACATGAACCGTTAGGTGACACATTGATATCTGAAACCACCAAGTTTTCTTGGTTTATAGCTAACTCTGAAGGATCATCATTGTGCTCACCATCTTGAGAAATCTTATCTGCAGCAGAAGCACCAGCCAGAGGACTCTGGGGAACTGTCAACACATCTTCCAATGGTGTGTTAAGAATACCCTGAGAACTAGCAATAATATCAACTGAGTCACTACCAGGGCACATTAAGGATGTCCTTTCTTGGCTGGTGAGCTCTTTAGAAGAACTGACTTGATTTAAGGCTCCTACTTTCCCATCTCCAAGTTTTTCAGTAGGATTAGGCGCTGCAGATCTGGATGAGGATGACAGAGCTGTTTTTCGGGGTTTGGGCCGTTGCTTGGGACGGAACTTTGCAGTAGTCTGAACTTCTTCTGTGGCATCAAGGACATCGCTGAAGTTGGCCTCATCATCAATCATCTGTGTGGCCGTTGTGGTCTATGGCAGGCTATCTTGAACTTTGAGTGTCACTGAAAGCCTGAAAGGAACATTGCAGGTTTAGGAGGGAGCAATGGGGGCAAACATAGAATCAGACAAGTAAAAAAGGAAATAAAAATCCTTGAGGTCTGTAGAGTTAGGATGGGGTATTCAACCAGAATGTGTGGGGAACTTAATATAAATTTGAACTAAATACACAACTACCAAATGAATGCCCCAATACAAAGAGCCTTTAATGGAACCAATAATTTACAAGGGTCAGAAACAGTAGATGAAGGAAAATATGGTGCAACATCACGTGTGAGTAACGATGGAGTGCCTGGCAGTGACATATAACTAACTAAACTGCAGCAAAAGTACTCAACGACAACAATGGATGTAGGGCTACAGCAGACCGGACAAATAAAATGCAGGAAAGTTGGGGCAATGCCCAATTGATTTACGAGGACCCCTCAAAGAAAGCCATAAATTAGCATCATCTGCAACATATCCATGCCCCAACTCCCGATTTTCTGAAGATGCCTCAGTCAGCAAATACTGCTAGGCTCTAGGCAGACGATTAGGCTCCGCTTGTACTTTTTGCATACCGCTATAGCAATGCTATTAAAAGAGGAAATTTTGCATTGTTTACTTAAATAACTGACATTATCATGCACCCATGAGTTTCAAGGCCATAGTTTGTCTTTCTCCACCTCAGACTTCTCACTTTTATAGCTTTCTTTAAAACGTTTCAGTGTTCATGACCTTTCATGTGGGAATCAAGCGTGCGCAGCACTGCCTGGGGTTTAACCGTTTATAAGTGGACCCAAAAAGTGCACTAGCAATTCAACAGTGATGGATCAACGCTGGGTGCATAAAAAAGAGTAATGTAACAGAACAATGGGCAGATGGGTTGGGGCACCATGTATGTAACAACGAAATGTGCAGCTATTATTGTAACTCCAATTGAATGTAGAGAAAGGACGGGTTGAATTTGGCAAAACCCCAACTCCTGGGGCAACGGGGGATAAAAAAGTCTAGCTTTGGCTGGGTTTAATAAGGGCTTCTCAGTGGCAACAAGGAGTCGAATCAACCACTGCAGGAGGCGATGCATTGAGTAGAGAGAGAGGACGAACCGATGCAAGATTCTGAGTCGACTCTTGCTGAATAAAAAAAAAAAAAAAGGAGGATTTGCACCTGCTGGCTGCTGCTGCTGCCGATTCGTATGCGGAGGATGACCTCCGGCCTCCGGCTCCGGCTCAACGAGGCAGATCTCCGACCTCCGGCTGAACGTGCGCAACGGGCGGAGGGCGGATTTCGCGGGCGGCCCGCAAGTAGGCCGTGGAGGCGGCGATGGCGGTGGCAGCCAAGGGCGGGCCGGGACGGCGGCGCAGAGGTCGGCGGGTTTCGTTCACTCCGATGGGTCGACCACGACGCGGATGCTCCTAAGGAAGGACGGGATTAATCAATCAACCAACCGCGTCGGGCAAGGAAAGGACGTCGAACCCAAACGAACGGGCCGGAGGAGAACCGGAGAGGAGAGCGACTGGCAAATGGCCGGGCCGGCGGGGGCGGGCTTGTCCGCCTCGGACAACGGAGCCGCAGCCGGGCAGGGAGGAGTCTCCCCAGGCTTGTGCTCCTCTCCCTCGGCGAGACGGGCGGCGGAAGGGCCGGAGCGTGGTCCTCGGGCGGTGGGCGACCCGAGCGGGGCCACGAGGCGGGCGGGAGTGGTGGTGGCGGGCGGCGCCGAGGGGCGGCGGGAGTTACTGCTGTGCGTGGGGGAGCGCGCATGGAGGGTGGAGGCCGCCGATTGCGCTAATCGTTGGGAAAGGCCCATCTATCCCCAAGCCCGATGTTCCGGGGCCCACTTGCTCCCCCCGCTTGCCCGTGGCTCCCCCATATTGCCGACCGGATGAGCGCCCTCTTCACACCTTCTTCTTCCACTCACCACCACCATGCCCAAAAACATCCATCCGTCGTCTAATTTGTATTATTCACGTTTTTAACAACAAACAAACAAATTGTATTGCAGCCACTCAGCCTGGACGAAAAACTCGAAACTCGGTAGCTCGCTTGACTCGCTTGTTAATGGCTCGGCTCGAGCTCGACTCGTTTTATAATGAGCCAGCTCGTTTTATAACGAGCTAGCTCGATTTATAACGAGCCAGCTCGGTCTGACTCGCGAGCTAACGAGCGAGCCGAGCCGAGCCAGTCTGCTAGCTCGTTTTCATAACGAGCCGGGCTCTAACGAGCCGAGTGACCCAAAAATAATTTGAACTTGCATCTTTGATTTGGAGGGATGGAGCGGGGCCACATGTAAGCCTAGACGAAAAACTCAAAACTCGCTAGCTCGCTCGACTCGCTCGTTAATGGCTCGGCTCGAGCTCGACTCGTTACATCTCGGCTCGTTACGGCTCGGCTCATTAGAGCTCGGAGCCGTAACGAGCCGAGCTCTAACGAACCAAGCTGGCTCGTTATCCAGGCTAAGCAGCCACCGGTCACAGTCCTAAGAGACGGATCTGTGAATTTTATTTATTGCTTCACTTTCAGTTACAAGTTGTAATATCTGAACTTAGACACTAACCCACACCACACATATACACCCTAACACACGCACACATGCCTCTATTGTGTAAGCTAGAACTACAATTTATATCTAGGCCTAGGCAAACATAGCTAAAAGATGCAATAGTGTTGGCCCATCCGTGCAAAGCAACGGAAACTATAAAGAAAAACATTGTTCTCGGTGAGATACCCAGTGCCGATGCTGGGCATTGAACCAGGATGGGTAGCCTACACACCGAACCAGCATTCAGTTCTTCAAACAGATCTGTGAATTGGGAGAAAGAAATGGAGAAGCACTCACCAGTCACAGTCATAGTCACTAGGACACCGGATGGCAGGGGCAAGGGCCACGACAGCGCACTACATGCCCCGCCTAAGAAGGTAGCTTGGCCCTGGTGACGTTGGCGGCTGCCGATTGGGTGCGGCGCCGGCTGCCAACGGACTGGCGCCGGGTGGGGGCGTGGGACACGCAGCCAAGCGAGGGCGTCGATGGTGCTGCCTAGGCTTGAGACAAGTGGGGTAAAAGTGTGAAAGGTAAACGTATGGGATAAATTTTATGGGCTCTAAGTAAGTACTAAAATGTCAAATTTTAGAATAGTCTTGGACCTAACTAATGGGCTCACAACTGTTAGAGCCATATATATAACTCGTTTAAAAAAATATATAATCTTAGGATTAAAACAAGACATTTTTTAAAAAGTTTGAGCAAATTTATAGAAAATAGTACTAAGATTCTATGTCTCTAAAATAGATTTACTATAAAATATATTTTATAATTAAGCTAATAATATTAAGTTGGCATCATAAATGTTTCTCGTAGTTTTCATATAGATTTAATCAAAATTTAAATTGTTTGATTTCTGGAAGTGAGAATTGTTTTTTTTTTTTTTTTTTTGGGGTGGGGTGGGGGGGGACGGATGAGCATAGAGAAGAATGTAATATGCCATATTTGAAGATGCTCTATAATGTATTAAAGCAGTCTTCCTAATAAGACTAATACTAGTATTATGAAGATGATCTTATAAGATCTCCTTTGCTAGCTATAATATGATGAAATCGGTATTTGCGAATTTCTAATAACCTATTAGGTAGCTAGATAGACTAGACATGGGAAGGATGTCCACTGCTCAAGCTTGGAGCTTGCTTTTAGCAAGTTAACTTCCTGCGCTATTCTTAGGCATGTTAGCCTTACACTACACCACAGCCCCAGTGTAGCGATGGACGAAGGGTCGGTATAAGTCGATATAGCAACACTCCGTTGGTCGCTATATATCTATACCGACCCTTATAGTAGTACGCTGTAAGTGGTGTCGGAATAAGTTATAGGCACCAACATACTTATAGCGACCGATGGGCTGACGCTTGTTTGAAGAAATAGCGACCAATGCACTAACGACATATAGTAGTTTTACCGTCCAACAATGCAAGGTTATAGGGATTTATACCAACCAACAATCCAACGCTGCATACATCATATGCCAAAGACACATTATTAATCTCACATTAACAAAATTAAATATATATACAAGCTCACATTATTCAATCAGACACAAAAATGACTCAGGAATGACAGTTTAGATTTCATTCATGCCAATTGGTGCTTGTAAAAGTCATGTTGGGTACAAGTACCATGCTTCTTAACAACACAAGTCTGGACACCTCACATGTCAGGCAAAGTAAATAAAAAAAGAATACTAATTCTTCAGTTTTTTCATGATGATACGAAGGGGCTTTTTGTTCAAAAAAAAAAATTAGGGGCTGGCCTATACAAGTTAAATAAACCGAACACTAATTCTTCAGTTTTTTAATGATGATACAGAGGGGCTTTTTGTTCAAAAAAATTAGGGGCTGGCCTATACATGGATCCATCGATGAGCACAACAAGGCAGGCAGGGAAGCAATTGCAAGCAAAAGTAACCTTTTTTGTCAAGGCATCAGTCGTGGTTGTGGCAGCAGGCGCTGATGTCGTTCCTCCCCTCACAGCCACTCCAGCCCACGCTGCAGTACTTGTCCTCGCAGATCACAACAGCTGCGGCAAAGAAGCATAAGAACCAGATCAAATAGATGTTCCGATGGAATCCATGAGGATAAGGGGAGCGGTCACGCACAGTGGCAACTGAGGGCCGTTCACGAGTAGCAGATCTGCAGCTGGGGCTTGGGGCGCATGGCAACTGGGCTAGGGCTGCAGAGACCTCGGCGCACGGCAGGGGAACTGGGCGACGGCGGTGGGATTGGGCGGTGGAGGAGGAGTTCGATGGTGGATGGCTAGGAGCGGGCGACGGAGACTAGGCACGGGAGCGGAGCAGGAGCAGGCGACGGAGATTGGGTCTCAGGCCGCGACGGAGATTGGACGGGCGGGCAAAGACGCAGAAAGGAGGCGGCGGCGGCGGCAGTGGCGATAGGAGCTGAGACTGAAAACTGGAATGAAGAGGTAGGGTTTGTTCTCGTTATTATTTGGGCCTTAGCTTTACCGCGAAAGGGCCACCTTTTGTTTTTAGCTTCCCACTTCTTTTCAGTTTACCGTGAACGGGCCTTTGGCGGCTTTTTTTTTCCTTTTCAGTTTCCCGCGAACGAATCAGTTTCCCGCTGACAGGCCTCTTTACTTTTGCGTGCACAAGGGCCACGGCTCTATACCGACTAATGGATAGTCCTCTTTATTAATTTGTACCGACCGATCTATTGACGAGATAGCCAAATATTTATTCCGACCGATAGTTCAACGCAAAAGGTAATTCTACCGACACTTGATCCATGGCCAAGCTATACCGACCGATGGTTCAACGGTATTAATACATTTATAACAACACACATGTGACGCTATATTAGTGTTGTGGCATAGTGAAATAGGCCATGTGTGTGTTGGAGTGGTGGAGCTCCAAAAAAATCTATGGATTTGTGTGAAGTACATATTTGTAGCTCCAAGAGATTTGGATTTGGAGCTGGAGATACAAGGGGGCTCTATATGCTTTTAGTTTATTTATAGTTTGGATTAGTTATCTATATCTATACTATAAAGGAGTGAAGGAATTGAAAATGGACTCTCACCCCGATCTTTTCTACCAACCTCAATTCTTATCCATTAGATCTACATTAAGATTGGATCCAACGCATTTAAATCACCCATCGCGATATAATAGGTGGGCCCGGTTAGTAAACTTGTAAACGTTTACACATGTTTCTCTCTTGATACAGCACTTCCCTCCCATTTTTTCTCACCAGCGATTTTCCTACCCACCAACGATACCTGCGACCCGGCCCATCCTATTCGCGTGGAGAAAAAGGAATCCAAAAAAAATCCACCGCTTCTCATGTTCACGTGAAAATAAAAACTCCTTTTTAATTCTCACCAGCGATTTTCCTATCCACCAACGATACCCGGGACCCGGCCCATCCTATTCGCGTGGAAAAAAAAGAATCCAAAAAAAATCCACCGCTTCCCATGTTCACGTGAAAATAAAAACTCCTTTTTAACTTGCCACCAATCTTTCTAAAAAACTCCACCGCTTCTTCTATTCCCGTGAAAAAGAAACTCCTTTTCAGCTCTTGCCACATGTCGTATTCTACTTGGACATCTACCTCGTCTGGTCAATTTTTTCATTGCCTTACACCCTAGCCACTCGCCTGTACCGCATGCTATATACGGTACGTACGTAGGTAACCTTTGCCGCCGTGCTGCAGTAGAAAAAGGACCCACCCCCTCAGGCATGTATATAGATGTACTTTTTACGAGCTTGGACTGATGGAGATGGAGCAGCCGGCGACGGAGACGAAGAAAGAGCTGGAGCAGCACGCGATACGCATCGCGGAGGCGAGTGCCATCGGCTGTGAGAGGCGCGTAGCGATCCAAGGAGGGGTCTCTGAGCGTGCGCATGTCGAGATGGTGGCCAACGCCTGTGCTCCGCATAGAAGCAAGAACATTGATTGCTGCCTGGAACTGTATCTGAGCAGGAATATTGAACTTTTATTTAAGTATTTTAATCATGTTTTGTTATCTATTTGTCGATTGGTGTTGTTTTTCCCTTGCTTGCACGTTTTATACTGGTGTGTTTCGTCAAAGCTTAAGCAAAGATCGCTAATGTTTGCAATGATGCAAGCATTGTTCACTCTTAAGTATCAGTATGTTGCTACTGGGATGCCCACAGAAGCTGCTCTGAAGCTACGATCCATGTTACAAATTTTATTTTTCTTTTATCTGGATGATGCTATATAGTTAAGTTGTTTCTTCTACTAAAATTTATCGTACGTAGGAATACCTAGATATCATAATTCTAGAATGAGTGAGTAAAATTGGTGCTACGATTTGTCGGTTCTACGGACCAATTTCCTTGCACCCGAGAAACTCTCAAGGCACTTGCAGCGATGCAGTCGGCGCGCACTGCCGCAAATTCGTGATCGCTATGAAAGGTAACTAGCCCATTAACTGCCCTCAAATCATTAGGTCATGTGTTCCTATTGTTATCCGTTATGCTCCTCAATCCTCGCTAATCTCATCCTAGGGAGACTATTGAAAAATTAGCAGTTGTTTTAAAGTGTTGTATGCAAAAGTTCGTTTTGCCATTGTTATATTGTTTCCATCATATTGACTATATAAATATATACATTTGTTCATCAATTGTTTTTTATTTAGTGCAGTATACATGCCACAAATCATTCACCATAAATCAAATCACTGCTTAATTATGTTTTGTTTGGTTAGGAAATTCAAATAACGTTGCACGAGGTATCCAAAAGTGTTCACAAATATCGTCCATTTGAAAACTATGATTACAAAGCACGGATTGCCAGTGAGAAATTAATGTTGCAAGAAGATGGAGTATGTACTCGAGAAATTGGATATTAATGCAACAGAATCTTGAACATAGCACTGATAATGTTTAGTGCGCTGGCTACATATTAGTAATTGTACCCTTTTTTGCAATTTCCTTGCTTGCATGCTTTAATTAAGGAGTCTATACTGGTGTAGTTTGGTCAAAGCTTAAGCAAAGATCACTACTATTTGCAATGATGCAAGCATTGGTCACTCTAAGCATCAATATGTTGCTACTAGGATGCCCATGGAAGCTGCTCTGAAGGTACGATCGATTCATGTCACAAATTTTCCTTTTCTTTTAAAATCTGTTATAGTTAAGTTGTTTCTTCTACAAAAAATTTATCTTATGTAGGAATGCCTAGATCTTGCTGAGTGGTGAGCAAAATTGGTCCTGTGATTTGTCAGTTCTATGGACCAATTTCCTTACACCAAAAACTGAGCCGGGAAACTCTCAAGGCCATCGCACCAATGCAGTCGAACCGCGAGTTCATGTTCGATATGAAATATAACCAGCCCACTTCTTGCCCTCTGAAACAATTCACCATACGAGTAATATTATACAACACGACAGGTATCTCCAGCACCCATCAATTATATGAATTGATAGCTAACTCCTGTGGCAAATACACATTCTTATTTCTATATCTACTCCCTCCATCTATTTATCGTAGTTATCTTACTTACAAAATTTCTCTAAGAGTCGAAGTCGTCTAAGCTAGGGATCACAATTTTCACATCGTCCCAGACACATGCAGCTCTACTCACTGGCCTAATTAATACAACCGTCTGCATGCAGCTCCTCTCTCTGGTGGAATTAATTCAACTGTCTACATGCATCACTCCTCCTTAGTTATTGTGCATGACCCTAAGATGACTCCTATAAATGAATGAAGGGAGTATTATATAAAGCCTCTTAAATGTGTATTATTATTTCTCGAAATTTCGCTGATTCCTCCTTTATGAATGGATCGTTTTATGGACACGTGCGTGTCGCAAGTACATATTCACTAGTAAATATTTAAACCACTTTAATATAGGCCATAATTGGCACGGTTCGAAAAGGCATTGCCTTTTTTTTTTTTTTTGGCAATAAGGCATTGCCTATTTGTTACCGTGTACGAATGGGCTTGAGCTGCAAATCCGGTAAAACAAAAATTTTTGCTGTCACATTCCTTAATATACAAGCTACAAATCCAACATGTATCTTGGAGCTGAAGCTTATGCCAAATTGCCTAGATTGACTAATGATCACGCATGTCTCTTTGCTGAGTTTCAATTTTCTAGTGGGGTAAATGCTACTGTCTATCCATATAAAAAAAATAGTCATCCTAGGTTTGTCTGGAGTAAGTCAAACTTTCTTATGTTTGGTTATGCATGTTTATATACTATAATATCTACATTTGTTTCATTTGTTTCTAAATATGTTTATTATGAAAATATGCTTATTATCCTATATTTATTATGCACTATAAATAATAGTATATATTTTATATATATATATTTGGTTAAAGTTGAAATGGATTAGCTCGGGAAGTGTCAATGGCATTCTCTAGCAGATGGGGCATGTATTACAACTCTGCTATGCATAGCAGCCAACCATAACATAATTGTCCATCTGTCACAACTTCCAACTACACTAGGCCAGTACAACAGATTGTTCAATGGGCGTGAGTGCCTACAAATCCGCCAAACTCACAGTACGAAGTTTGACGAATTGAGTCCATATGGCATATATACATACAAGATCACAGGACTGCCACTTCACGCCCAATAAATCATGTGCTGGTATTGGTTAAGTCAGATTATTAGCTTTGCTCTCATGTTCAGCTGCGAAGATAAGCCCATGGCCCTTGTGCCGTCCCTATCCTGGAAGAACAGAACAAAGTCAAAGAGTGGTAAGCCATTGTTAATATATGCGTAAAACAAAAGCCAAACTACAGGTGGTGTAACACTGAGCTGGCTCGAGCACAATGTAAGGGGAAGAAAAAACAAAGAAAAGATATCGCGAGTGGTGTTTTCTCATGTCCAGGATGTGATCCATACTTTCCATTCATTGGTCAATGCCCATGCCCATACATGCACTGGCCAGTGGCCATCTTGACCAACAAACTGCCTACCAACGGTGGGAAACTAGGAATGCAATCCACCTGTTATTCAATGTTGTGGCATATTGCACCATTATTCTTGATAGATGCCGGTATTTACTACTCTCCATAGAGATCGAAGTCTTGTGTCACAAAAAAATGTTGGGCCTTATGTTTACCCACAGCTCCAACCTTCACTAGAGGCCATAAATAGGCTGAACTCATCCTTGGAGCAATCGGCTAGAAAATCCCAAGCTCAGGGATCAACTGGGAAATGGCCACTGAAGCGCAGTTCCAAACTTCTAGGTTATAGAACAGTTGGTTCCTTCACTTGAGAAACGTTTGGAATAACTCTAGCTTAAGCCTCAGTGAGTTTTTCACTTTAATGCAACAAAGTTGTATTTTGGCTGGCTTAAGAATAGCCTTTATGTTAAACTGCATAAGATTTGAAACATTCATGACCAAATAAAATGCTGGAATTACCTCCAAAATCCAGCAAACATCCGGAGGCTCATGTAGATCACCAAAGCTATCCAGATTCCAATAAAACCACTATAACTTTCAAGAGTGAGGATGCAAATGATACTGACAATAGCGACAAGGACCTGATGATACAGGATTCAGTAAAATTCATAAGAAGAAAACAATTAAAAGAATACAGGACAACTAGAAGAACAAAAGTTTGTCAACTTGCCATTGAATAGGCAGCATATCCGAAATCTGATGCTCCATAATTGATACCATCAAAAACAAAAGCCAAAGCATTGATTGGTTGAGTAAGGCAGACAAACTGCACAAGGAAACAAATAGTTTAGATAATTATATTAAGAGATACTACCTCCAGTTGATTTTACATGTCGATTTGACAAGGAAGCAGAAACTAAGGAATGGTTAGTTTAGTCCTTTGCTCTTGTTCTTTCCTAAGCTGTCTCTGAAAGGCTTGCGTGCAGATTTTCTCCTTCGTCTCAGGAAGCATGCAGGAGTAGTTAATTACGGGCAAAGGTGGAATAAATGATAACAAACATGTAAATTATCATTTATTCATGAGCCTTTTGAAATAGCCTTCAGCTTCATGTATAAATGACGAGGTAGTAATGTAGTATTCGTTTCAAGCTATAAACTACACCAACACAATAACATGAAAGAATAAAAGAAATAATGTGAGCCTAACAATAGGATACGAAGGCTGAGACTTGACACTCTTAGCATTTAGCATAGAAACCATAGTACCATACCGGTATTCCTATGTAGATATGATGCAGTACACCCTGATCATTCGTAAATAATCTAGATCCTATGCGCAGACCAATACCAAGAAGTATGCTTAGGGTAAGTCCCAAGACCAAAGCCAGCTGCAAAATAAGAAGTGTTTCAGTAAGACTAAGGCCATGGAAAATGTGTCAAACAAAAAATAAAGATAAATAACATACCTGCAAGATACGAGAAGCTGTGGCAGTAGCCTTTGGATAGTCCTTACGAGCAAATGCACTTGCAAGTATAGCCTGTTGAAATGTGATCCAGATTTATAAGAAATATCCAAAAAAAAAAAAGATTTATAAGAAATAAAGTAAAAGATAAGATGCGTCCAGAAAACCCATTGCCAATCATATTAACTGGAGCTTAAATGTCATACAAATTCCAATACAGAAGGTTAACAACCAAGGGAAAGATAAAGTTCCCTTACCTGTCCAGCAAAAGCCAATCCATCAGCAAGAAGTGAGCAAGCCAACCAGGTTTGCAAGCAGATCTGGAATGCAGCCATTGGAGTTGATCCTAGCCGTGCAGCCATAGACGCAGATAGTGTCACACAAAATGTTGCGGCAATAACTCGGGCAAGTAACAGAAAACCTGAAGTGTGAAAAAGAGTATCTTAATACAATATTACAATCAGTATGCGATTTAAACAGCTGAAACTGCTGTGAATTCCTTCTTCAATATGAATTAAATGATGTAGCAATATTGTGAAAAGAGATATCATATTCATAGATTCATAGCTCATATGTAAATAAGGAAAAAAAATATTTGCAATGACAGTGTCCACTGTAAAAATGGGCAGGTAAATGGTTCACTTGTACTCCCTCTTCCAAATTATAAGTCGTTTTGACTTTTTAGGTACACTGCTTTTGTCATGTATCTACATAATATATATCTAGGTGCATAACAATATCTATGTACCTACAAAGCCAAAACAACTTATAATTTGGAACAGAGGGAGTAATAATCATGTGATGAGCAAATTTTCAACACACTAATCAGTACAGTAACAAGGTGCATGGTACAATCTTCTATAGTGCAAAAGAGTATCATATGTTGGAGTCAAGTGTATTAGAAATAAATTACCATTTTTAAGAAACCGGCCGAACTGCAGATGTTTAAACCTAGGTGGCAACAAATCAACATGCAGCCTTAATCTCCATAAGAGTATGGATGCAATGAAATATCTGCAGAATATTCCACCATACACTATCACAAAAGATAGAGCACAAGAATCATAAACTTTTAGATGTATGTGCCTTCCGTCTCAACAGGGAAAAGGCAAAAGGTATGTACGTACTGTGATATAACATGAGCAATGGCAGCACCACTAACACCATATTGGAACACAAAGATAAATATTGGATCCAAAACTATATTGATCGCATCTCCAACCACTGGTCATCATAAAAACATCAGAAACATAAACAGAAATTTTCGAGAAACATTGCCACAAACCATTAGCATCAAATAACAAATCATGTAAATGACTAAACATGGTCAACTATCAAATGTTATCGTGAATACATTGCAATCAATGTTGGACCCTTGAATCCAAATATGGATTGAAAGGAAGACTGAAAAGAATGTACTAAAAAATATTGAGAAATGGAAAATATTCAGTTTACTCCTCTCAAGTAAAAGCATAGCTCAGTGTAATCCAGATGTTCACATACCGGATAACTTAACATCTGAAACCAGTTTGCTTAGTAGTTTTATGGCATCAACTTATTTGAAGGTGGAATTGCACATATGAACTGCTATGTCACCCAAGCTTACTAACACTACTAAGTCAAAGAAAAAATCCCTCTCTGCATCTTTTTCTTCAATCTATTTCTCTTTGTGTTCCTTTCCTCTCTACACAAGGACTAGGCTCGACAGATTTTTTTGCGTGTATGTTTTGCATACAACACACCATCACCAAGCCATCCCATATCTGCATGCATGTGTGCACACTGTGTTCTCCCACTACAAGTTCCTGGCATTTCTTCAGCACCTTATTTTGTGTGTAGTGGAGGTGATTGTCTGTGGATTGGGGCTTGGTAAAGCGAGAGATAAGTTCACATCAGCCCATATCTCAATGCCATTCAGCAAAACTGAATGGTACAGTTTTTTACGGCAGACCACTTTCAAAACTAGGATTAATGGGGGAAATGATCCGTAATGAAATGTGGCAAATCAAATCTCAGTCATGATGGGAGTAAAGTGGAAGATTTCTTTTGGAATTCAATTTGCCAACTATCTATGGTTTACTATCTAAGAACTGAAAAATTATTATACCAGTTGCATATAGAGGCGTCTTTGTATCCTTAAATCCACGAAAGACTCCTTGTGTTGCCAGAGATAACAGGACAGCAGGAGCACCAAGAGATCTGAGAACCAAGTACTGCAATGCGGGCTTCATCATAGCAGAATCCTGTTGGAAAATAGTCCTTCAGTTGAAAAGGCAACCACTTATGGGGAAAGGCAACAGAAGGCAAATCCCTAATCTAACAGATTCTTCTTCAGAGTTTCCAAAATCCTCACAGCTTTCAACAATTATACTGATGATATGAGCCTACTCTATTGCAACAGTTTCTTACTACTAAACAGAACTACAAGAACAAGTATATTCTCTAAATTTTCTGCATTGGATGTTTTAGCAACATATAAAAGAACATTTATTTAGCTAGTACACTTGTATAATCAGTTGAGGAAATAAACAATAGCAGCGTCCTTGATTAAAAGTAACTGGACCTTCATCCCTTGCTATACTTTCAGAATTATAGGGAAAACCATTAATAGACAAAAGGAATGAAGAAACTATTACCGGTGTGACACCCATGTAGCCTAAGATAGGTTTTGCAGAGAGAACAAGCAGTAGGGTTTCAAGTAGGCCAAGCACCCCACCAAGTAATAGTGCTGTAGAGACTGATGGAATATTTTTCCTCTTTTGCTCAACACTGGCCTCATATGAATCAGTTTCAAAAGTTGATATGCTGGTAGTGGCACTAGCCCCTGCAAGTAAATTTTGAAGTGTCATGAAAAATATGGACTGACTATCTGTCCATGCTTTTTAGAAGAAGATCACCTTCAGGAGAAATCAGTTCTTCCATTTCACTAACAGAAACATTGCATTCATTTTCTTGATTTATTATTTTGTCTGTGTCTTTGCTATCGGACATAGCATCCTCCTCAGCAACAAATGATGTTGTGACACTAACAAGGGGGAACACTGCAATTCTCGAGACTTGATTAAACACAGCAATTGATACACCTACAGCTCCAAGTTCAACTGGACCTGGTTGTCACAAATGAAAAATATCAGAGCAATCAAAGCACCTGTATAACAGAGTAACCAAGCTTATTGTCAAAACATCTCAAGAGAATCACACTACTTTCGTGGACTTCATTTAGCACTGAATTAGCAGGCCCAGTGGGAGTCCAGGGCAGTTAGAACTTAGAAAGAATAGTTGACTAGATTAAGAAACTGAGGAGTCAAGGTAGAGCAGAGTCAGTAGCCCAATAATTAAGCTAAGGTGAATTGAGGTTAAAGGACAAAATATCCTAGGTTGGTTTACACTGTTAAGCTATGAAGAATAAGCAAGAAGTAATCAACTTAGACCCGTTGGATTGCTATCCTCCCCAATCCCCTCTAATTTCTGTATTCTATCACCACAGTTCTTGAGCTGCACACAGCCACACACCCATGCTCCCTGCTTCGTCTTACCTTTTGCAGCAATATTATTCTTTAAAGATTCAAGGCAGGACTGCACACATGCTTTTCCTTTGATTAAAGGCATGGCAATATTATTCCTAAAAGATCGCCAGGACTCTCAATTGAAGCTGTCTTGTGACAACATGAAATGGAAGGAGGGCACGTCAGTCGGTGGCTATCATGGCTCAGCTTAAACAGATGCGAACCAATAGACACAACAATACTACATCTTTGTGTTTGTGTTTGTGTTTGACAAGAATAAGGTGCAGACAGGTAAGCCCCTTCATTGAATAAGGTTTTTTTTTTTTTTTTTTGACAACCCCTTCATTGAATAAGTTGGCATTGAACAAGCAAGTGCAGAGCATGGTACTCCTATGTCCTATCTTAGCATACTCCTAAGTATTATTTTTTTACTGCTATACTATTGTTGCAAGGTCTCCAATCTCAACGTACTCCTATTTTTTACTACTACTACTATTACTATATTTTGTTATTCGGGAGTTACGTAGATGGAGCAGGTTTAGGACGGGCGCCCATAGACGAGAAGGCAAGAGCAAACCTATGTGGCCAATGAAGGCGGTGTCGACGAGGGAGGCGACAGGGTCCGCCATGAGCGCGAGCGCGCCGGGCACCGCGATCTTCATGATCTCCTGCCCGAGCTCGTCCCATCTGAAGGCGAGCCTGAAAACGGGGAAACGCGCGCGCGGCCGCGCGGGGGATGAAAAACAAGTGGAAATTAAACAGCGAGCTATAGCCAGCGCCCCAGCATGGTGATGGTCATGGATGGGCGGCTCACCTGGCGTCCCGGAGGAATACGCTAAGCGGGTGGTGGCGCTCGCCGCCCCGTTCCATGGCGTCGGCGCCGCGGTCGAGGAGGAGGGGACTCTCGCTCTCCCCGTGCTCCATCCTCACACACAAGCAGGTAGGAATCGGAAGAGGGAATCGGGTCCGGAATTCCTGATAGGTGCCCGCGTCGTGGGTGGGTGGATGCCACGGGGGAAGGCAATATGTGGTGTGCCTATGGGGGAAGCGACGACGGGGTAGCGCCGCCGGGGCCGGCCGGGCTCAGATGGCGCCTCCCTGCGGTGCAGCCGTGCAGCAGGGTGGAGGCTGCGACTGGGTCCCCTTTCCGAATGGTATCTGATACTGTATTCTCCGTGCGTTGTCAACGGAGCCGAAGCGGAGAGGTCCTTCGTGCCCAAGGAGACGGGCGGTTTGGCGGGGTCGCTTGCGCCGCCGTGGTGCTCCAGAGTCCAGCCGCCGCATGGTCGCCGGTGCTTCGCCGCCGCGTCCTCCGGCTCCGGCCGGTGGACTCCATACACGCCCAGCCCATGGGCCGTGGTCCGTGGGCCGTGAGGGCCCGCTCCATAAGAAAGTCCATTTGATCTTCGATCAACATTTCACCGAATTCCGATTCGTTTCCTCTGATTGCCTTTCTTGTGGCTGTAACTATCATGACGTCAAATTAATCACAAAAAAAATCAAACTACTACTTTCATTCTAAAATATGATATATATTGACTTTGTCCTAAGTCAAACTGACTTAGATTTAACCAATTAACGAAGAATATTGAGCATGCCCGCTTGAGCTTCATGCGGCTGTTGTGGCTGTTCAAGTAGCAAAAACTGAAATCAAATTCAATTTTTTTTTAAAAAAAAACAAAGAAAATCTTGCTATATGTTACTGTGACTAATTTGGAACCATTTCAGTTTTATATGGTTTTGTTTTGGTGTTTATTTTCTAAGAAGTACTATTAGTGCATTGATCAAGATTTCAAGATGTCTGGTTTTTTAAGTGCTAATGGAGCTCAGATGGTCCACACCATGTAGGACTGTGGATTGTCCGCGAGTCACCTGTTGGTTGACTATGACAGAGTAAGGTCCTGTTTGATCCATAAACTACTAACTAGTTGTTGACTAAACAGGTGAACTAGTGGATAAACTTATAATTAATTTAAGACTTAACTAGTTACTAGTCACTAGTCCACAAAACCCATCTATTTGAATTAGTTGTTAGTTCATTGGATCCAAACAAATCTTAAATGTAAATATGGTCGTTGGTTGCAACGGTAGACCGTCTAGACCTTTTACTACGAACGGACCATTGAAAAAATTCTCTCTCGTTGACCTTTAGGTTTTTCTCAATATCTATTTGTCATTCAAGCCAAAAGAAAGGTGTGCCCAGAGAATCTTCTCTCCCGAAGGAAGTGTACGTTTGGGAGAGAGGATCTTCTCTGTACTAGTGTTTGGAGTAAGTTTTTGTGACCTTCGGAGTTCGAACTTCTAAAAGAATTCTTCGTAATTTGAAGGCACCACTGGATTTTCTGAATGACGACACCTCTGGAAGTTCCACAAAGATCTCCTTAAGGCCTTCTGCACTGGCTAGCGATGCCACAAACAAAAAAGTGATCCACCACAGAGAATAGGAATCGCTCCTCTTTGAGTTGCAGTGGTAGACATGACCTTCAATATTCCATCGTACAAGCAAAACAAATAAAAAATAAAAGCAATGATGGCACATGAGAGAGTAAGAGAGGGGGGCGTACATATTTTCTGATTTCTTTAGTCCATGCCTCCATGGGCATCGCTGCCTATACATTTATCACTCGCTAGCTGTAGTGTTTGAAGTGATGCCTAAAGCTTCTCTTACTGTTTCAAGCACCACTTAAAAGCAACCCTGCATAAGGCCCAAGTTTCCAACATTACTATTTTTTTCTTGAACTATGAAAGAAATTTTAGATTTTTTATGATGATAATGGCCAGCCACTTTGAAATGAAATGAGAGGCAGAGACATATTAAAGGAGCGTGTTGTGTCCCAAAATATATTCCATACAGAAAAGGATTTCTTGGGTAGTACTGCTAGCCTTAATATATTTTCTCTCACTCAAAATAACTACACGTCTCACTTTTTAAGATGCCAACCAGTGTTATAACTAGATTTATAGAAATTCCTTTCTCAATACATTTATATATTCCTTTCTCAATACATTTATATATGAAAATGTATTCGACCTGTTGGAACTTTTTATATGGTTAGTATAATTAATAATTATTGATAAAAAAAATACTCTCATCATTTTTAATTATAAGACATTTTAGCTTTTCTATATACATTGATTTTGCTAGTCTGTGTGTACTTTTCTCGAAAAACCAAAGATCTTATAATTTGGAACAAATTAGTAACAACGATTAAACTTTAAAATACGCATATACCCTTGCATTTGGGGATGGATACCTCATTTGTGCGTATGGTTTTGTCCCTCGCATATCAACTGTCGTCTAATGGTTTACCCCTCTCATCATCCTCGGTTAGTTTTGGAGTTGTTTTAACAAAACTGGTATAAAACTAGTACTACCTACTCCCTCCATCTCATAAAAACGCCATCTTTTGACTTTTTAATCATCGTATTTTTGACCATTCATCTTATTTAATTTTTTTTATATAAATATCATGTATCTTGTTATGGCTTATTTTATTATTAGAGATACTTTTATAATTGTTTATTTATTTTATAATATATATATAAATTTTTTAAATAAGACGGATGGTCAAACTTGATGACCGAAAGTTAAAGATTGTGTTTTTTTTTTTTTTTTTTTTTTGGAGGGAGTAATAATGAAGAAAAAATTATTATTAGGTCCTGCTAGTGATACTAGTACTAGTACTAGCCGGAGGGAGAGGCCGAGTCAGCTTCTGTTCGTTCTTGGAGGCTTCTCTGCATTCTGACAAGAGGTAGTGGCGCCGCTACATGCAGCAGGTACACGCAGCGTGCCTGATCAAGCACGTTCCTGCCTCGGGGAGCTGGACGCATTGGGACTCCCCATGTCATGCTCCATGCCATGCCAGAATGCAAACTGGGCGTCCAGCAAGTTTCAATTCAGCTTGCAAAATGCAAACGGCCGGAGTCCAGCCGATATCGTTTCCAAACATAAACCGACGTCTATCCAGGCAGCAGGGACGACGATTCCCACGATGGCCGCCGCGATCGTCGGGCGGCAGCGAGGAAATTCAGCACGCCGACAGCGGGGAAGAAGTAGAACGTCCGTAGGCCTCTCGTTCTGGTGTTCTGCTTCGGTGTGCCTAGCGACGACGATGTTCGTGTCGTCCGCCGCACGAAACCCCCGTTGCCGGCAAGGGCAGGGGGCGACCTCCATCGATCCGATGCAATGCACGGCGGCGCACGTGACGCCATTTTGACTCCTCTTCCTCCTCCTCCCGTCCGACCACCACACACTCGTCGTCTGACTGATCGCCTGACTTGTTTCATTACAAATGTCACGCTGGCTGAAGCAGTCTGCAGAGCAGAGAGAGAGAGATGGGCACACACATGCACACGCTGCTGCAGGCCGTTGGTTGGTCCATGCTGGCCACACTAGCTGGTCCGGTCAACACGCACGCACGCAAGCGCACACAGGCCGGCGGCAACTCAACTCAGCCGGACAAAGGGCAACTGCCGATGGAGATGCCACCGGCGGCTTGGACGGCGGCCTGGCGCTTGCGCTGGCCGCGGATGCCTGTCGCGCCCCGCTTGTCGCCACCTACTCCCACCCCCATCTCACAATTCTTTCTTTCTTCTTCAGGCTTCAGCTCACAGACCAGGCCAAGCAGGTCAGCAGCACACACAGCCAAATAAAAACACCTCCCCCAACTGCAACTGGTGACTGGTGGGTGTTTGTTTAGTTCATCCCGGAGCGGCATTCGTTTGTCGTGATCACCCGGGGGGCCTTTGATCTTGATCGATCCCGAATCGGACAGGACAAGCACGACAGCTGAGTTCAGCACGCATGACCAACTGCTAGCTTGTTTCTTTGCTGTTGGAGCCGTTGATCAGAGTTCCGGACGAATCAAAACCGGCTGCTGGGTATTTGTATACTGTACTCATTCATTTAGAGCAAGGCAACTAGCGCCTAATTAAGCTCATCGCCATGATTGCATGAGCCATGCTATTGGTCCTACACTCAACTTCTTCTGGGGAAAAAGGCCAAATCCCTGCTTTTTGCCGCATCGGCGTTTGACCCACGGAATCTTGAGCTTGAGTGAGGCCAAATCCCTTGGCTCTTGGCTGGCTGGCCGCTTGCTTGCTTTACCAATTCCCGTGTCCAAAAATCTCTCTCGCTCTCGACTCTGATTGCTGCTGTTATCGGACATGATGAAAGGTACACGACAGCAGCAACTAATTTCAGTCAGTTGCGCATGCTCCCGCTCTTCAAAACAGGCTCTTGGAATTGGAAGAAAGGGGGATAAAAGCTGCAGCCTATACACGCCTTGCATGCACAAATGGATTTTCAGAATCTTATGGGCTTTTTTTTTTGAGAAACTGAATTGAATTAATTCCTACTCTATGAAATTCAGCACGATTTCTGTTCAAATTCAACGTCGCGCAAATCGTCGCTGCTGCTACACTCCATTCTCAATGCTCTCTCAGCAGAAATCTCCTGCGAACTTGAGAGTTGATACACAACAATGAATTGTGAGTAGTGTGTCCTACAACTGCTATAATTAGTAGCAGGCCAACCCCAGCTTTATTGCAGTCACTTGCATTACAGCCTCAGACATTCCACAAGAGGAAACGAGACACAGGGGGGGGCCTAGCCGCTGGCTGCTGCCCCCTCTCTACACAGCCTACACAGACAAAGGAAAGCCTTTGCTCAGATTGCAAATCACTCTCCACCCTGCCCCTGGTCCAAACAAACCCAATCTCAATCACCTTGTTTCCCTTGCAAGCTACTACACCTAATCAAAATCAACCAAACCCACCGCCCTCCCATCTCTTTCCAGATCCTAAATTGATAAAGCAAGATTAGCCACATCTGGGATAAAGCAACATTACCCATATCTGGACTATGCTCTGCCCTAGGCGCTAGGGCACAGCAAAATCCTGAGTAGTACCAGCACAAAGCATCATTCATCCCTCACAACATTTTTCTTCAGATCCTAAAATCAAAAAAGGTAGTTTCAATCAAAAAGAAAAGTTAGTACACAGATTAGGGAGCCACAATTGGGCACGATGAATGCACCATCCAACACATTTGAGCAGGAAAGCATCAGTCAGTCAGTCAGAACAGACCACAAGGACAGACAACAAAGACTGAAAGAAGAGCAGAGGTTAACGAACGAACAAACCCAAAGAATGCTGTTTTGCCAGACAGACAGAACGGCGGCGCCGGTACGGTACAAGAAATTTTACTCCTACAGATCACGAATCGTCCTCCCCTGTGCAAAGCCTACTGCCCGAAGCCGAAGGCAGGCACGACACGATGAATGCACTCACTACACGCTACTTCTGCTACTAGTACTGACAGCAACGAATTTTGTCTATGTACATGGCTACACAAATTCCTACGGCTAAGCATCCTGCTCCACCGTCCATCCTTGCCGCCCGTCGGTGCCGGCGGCTGGGTTCCTGGATCTGACCACCGACGACCTCCCTGCCAGCCTAACCCGAACTCCACCCTGCTTGAGCTTCCGCTGCTCGTTCATGGCGCCGCCGGTGACGGTGTCTCGATCTTATATGCACAGTACAGCAATGCCGCGTCGAACCGTCCGTGCGTGCGTTCTTGGATCCCAGCATTTCCTCCTCACGAGCAGGACTTGATGAGGCCGAGGTTGTACAGGTTCCGCTTCACGAGGTTGCCGAGGTAGACCAGCCCAAGGCCACCGGCGACGCCGCCGTGGTCACGGTCGCCCGGCCCAGCCTTCGGCAACGCCTGGGGCGGCCGGGGCGGCTCCTCGCTCACGACGAGGCAGTCCGCGCCGACCCGCTCCCCGACGGCGTCGATGGCGCTCTGGTCCGCCGCCTTGCCGGCGGCGTCCGTCACGTAGAACACGTTGGACGCCAGGTCCCCCTTCGTCGACACCTCGGCCTGCGCGACGAGCAGCCCGTTCTCCCGGAAGGTCCGCGTCACCTCCGACAGAAGCCCCGGCCGGTCCGGCGTGCACAGCTCCAGTCTCACGCCCTGGAGATTCGAAGACAAATTACATTACAATTAGCAAAAAAGATTGTGAATTTGATGCCGACATTAGCATCGAATCATCATCATCCTGCAGCAAATCAAGGGCCGCAATTGAATTGAATTTACCTCCAGCGATCTCCGTTCGATGGCGGCTTGGAGGCACTGGGCGAGCCTCTCCCGCTCGGCCTCGGACCGGATGGGGCTGCCGTCGGCGCGGCGGATGTAGAACTCCTGGCGCGCGCGGTCGCCCGCGGTGTCGACGGTGCCGTGGAAGACGACGTAGTCCATGTCGTGGAGCGTGCACGCCACGTCGAACAGCAGCTTGGGCCGGTCGCGGCACTGCACGGTGACGACGGAGTACCCGCGCTCGGCCCAGCTCTGCACGGACACGGCCGGGGTCGACGGCGCGCGCGGGTCCCGGTCGAGGTCCGCGGCCATGAGCTGGTGGAGGCGGCGGTCGGCGTGCGCGACGCCCGCGGCGGGCACGGCGGCCACCGCGCCCGGAGCGGCCTCGCCGTCGCCGCGGAGGAGGTGGCCGAGGCGGGCGAGGATGCGCGCCACCCGGTCGTCCTCCGCGCCCGAGCCCGCGGGCGCCGCAGCCAGCTCCTGCCCGCGGAGGAAGGCGACGCAGGCGAGGCGGCCGCGGTGCGTCCACGCGCGGGCGTCCACCACGCTGCACTTCATGTCGGCCAGCACGGCGAACACCTCGGAGAGCAAGCCCGTGCGGTCGGCGCCCGTGAGCTCCAGCGCCGTCAGCCCCTCGAGCGCCGCCGGCCGCGCCGGCTCGTTCCAGGTGCCCAGAGACTGCAGATCGACGACGCGTCAGCGAAAGGCGGCTCATTTATTCTCGGATTGGAGAGGGGCGGAGGACGGGACGGCGGAAGGGCACTCGCTCGATCTACCTGCTGGATGTAGGTGATGACGCTGTCGTCGGTGAGCTTGCGGCCGAGGCGGTCGGTGACGTGGAAGACGTCCATGAACCAGCGGCCGTCGGAGGAAATGTAGGCCTTGTTGATGGAGAGGTCGAGGTCGGCGAGCACCTGCACGGCCTCCAGCAGCACCCCTCTCTTCCTGGCGCTGTCCACCTGCAGAGCACCACCACGGACCAGTCAGCCACCAAGAACCAGGGGAGTTGACGGACGAGTGGAACGGCCGGCCGGCGACGGCGACGGCGGCGGCGGAAGCTGACCTGCACCAGCGTGGCGGTGGGGCAGACGGCATTGTCGATGACGACGCGGGGCGTGTTCATCCGGATCACAAGCTTCTCGTACTCATCCAGCCACTCCATCGCCGCCGCTGCCTCGCGAGCTCCGCTCCGCCTTGGCGCTTGCTTGCTTGCTGGCAGGCAGCGAGCCCGGGCAGGCGGGTCAGCTGTATATAAAGCGCGGGCGGCGCGGCTGACAGCAGGGACGAAGGGAACAAGGCGGGGAAGGGCGGAGGGAGGAGGACGACGACGCTTCGGCGGGATCGCCCCGAGCTTGGATGCTTCCCCGCGCTTTGGCGTGGCTCTGTTGCTGCTGTTGTTGGCTCCCCACTTCGTTCTTCCTTGCTGTGTCTGAGCTAAGCAGAGCTGGAATTTGGAATTTGGAATTGGAATGCGTGGGCGCGTGGGAGTGGTCGGGCGCGGCGCGCGGATTTAAGAGGACGTGGAAAAAGAGGGGTGGTGGGTCCCGCGCGGCACATGCCGAGCAGCCGAGGAGGCGACTGGTGACTGGCTCGTGGGAGCCACGTGGGTCGCCACGTGGAGAGAGTCCGTGCGCTGGGCCTGTTGTTCCTTGCCTTGCACTTGCATACTGCTCCTGCCCTTTGCGTCCGGCTTAATTAATTAACTTTGTTTGTTTAATCAACTTTGTTTGTTTTATTTATCTGGTAAGTACAAATAAGGAAACTAACCGTACAGTGTGGTGTGTTTTGGGGTAGTACTTGAAGTGGCGGTACTCAAAATGCAGTGTCTGAGACGGATATTAGCACTATTCCAATGAAGGATTTATACCGTACACTCAGTGGAGTGAGATACTAATGGCAGTACCAGCAACAAGTGGCATTCCGAATCTATCGTGCCAGTCCTGTAAGAAAATCGTTAGTACCAAGAACGGAATTTGTTTTTATCACCAGCTAATTACTAAGCAGCCAGCAGGCCACGTAGTAGTACTTCCACAGAGTCGGCAGCTGGCGGGGTGAGGCCGGTGGGACCCTGCGGGAGTCTTGCGCAGTTGTCTCTGCGAGCGTCTCTGACTGTGCGCAGGCACACTGCGCGCGCTAGCTGTTGTCGGGTCGGGCGGGGCGTGGACCCTTCCAGCAGTGCCCGGCCGCCGCGCGCCTTTTCTGCCGTCGTTACGGGCGCTGCTGCTGCTGTTGATGCGGTGCGGTGCGGCGCCACCAGCCAGGCAGCAGCATGGACGAAACTGCCCTTTCCCGCGCCGGCTTTTTTTTTTTTTTGACGCCTCTCATCTGGGTGGGTACAGGTGTAGGGGTTGTCCAGCGGGCGCGCAGGGGACCGACGACGAGGGGTGGTTTCGTCATTGCCCATCGCTGCCACGGCCGGCGTGCGCGCCAGGCGCCACACCAGCCCAGAGGCCGGAGCAGCAGCAGCAGCAGGAGCAATGGCCCGGCAACCTTTTCTCTTTTTTCCACCCCCATCGGAGCTTCCAATGCTCTCCCCTTTTTGGGGTTTTTTTCCCCGTCCACCAGATACCAGTACTCCCTCCGTCCCTTTTTATTTGTCGCCGTGGGATGCGTCTTGTGAAGTTTGAAACGATTTATAGAAAATACGTCATAATATTTATATCTCCAAATAAAAAGATCTTTCTGATGATATTAATTATGATACTAATCGATGATATTTATTATTTATTAAAATTGCCGGCATTTGTGTCTCGGGAAGCGAAGCGACAAATAAAAAGGGACGGAGGGAGTATGTCTTGGCGTCGCTTCGCTTTATTATTATTATTACTCTGTGCTTATCCTACGTGGATATTGCACCCGCGCCAGCTGGGATTTTTGATCGGACAGAACGGAAGCCGCGGGAACGGACGGTGGTTGAGACAAAGCACGCCGTGGCATCCTGCTGTCTGGATTATTGCCGGATTTGGAGTGGCGCCTTGGCTCCAAACTGGTGATTTTTGGGTAGATTGCTCGTCTTGTGGGAAGAGATGAACGGGCGGATTAAATCCCGGTCGAATATGCTACCGGACCGAGCTGCCGAGTGCCGACCGTGTGTGTGTTTGTAGCCGTGGAGGCGTGTGTGTATCCATCCATCCATACGAAACGAAACCGGCCAATAGGACAGCAATGCAATGTGGCCAGCCACGGCTGCAATTGAAAAATGCCACTACGTATGGGGGGAAAATCAAGAGGCCTGCCACTACGTATTGGAGTACGTATACGTACTGTAAGTGCTGCTAGTGCAGTGTGTTTGGATAATTTCAGACGAATGTCATCGTACTGGTAGGAGGGGAATTTTGAGATTAATTAAAACCTCACTTCCCTGCAAGTGGTTTGGAGTTGGATGTCGAATGGTACATGACCGAAGAGCGGTGGCACGTACAAGTGCTGTGCGAGTATGTACGTTGTGTGGGGCCAGCGGCGAGTTTAATGGGGTGGTACCGGAGCGCGTGCTGGATTTCGACGGATCCGGACTCCATTAATGGCGTCGTAGGAAGGATCATGCGACGCCGTACCCGTCCCAGTCCCCCCACCCGTACCGGTGTGGTGTGGACCTCGCGCGCTCGCTCGCGCATTCAATGGAACGAACGCCCAGGATCGAGATCGATCACGCCGCGCGCGCATCCAGCAGCCAGAGAAGAGAGGAGAGGAGAGCCATGCCCATGCATGATCCATTCGTGACGGCCATTAATGGCGTCCGGCCGAGGTGGATCCCGATGCAGATGGGGACCCCCGCCCGCCCGCCCGGTGGCTCATGTCATGTGACGGCCGGCGCGCGGGTCCCGCGTGCCGGGGGTTGCCGTCACGGCGTGAGTGAGTGATATGCCGGCCGGGCTCCGTTCTTCTGGCTGGGACGCTGGGTCGATCTAGCGTGCGTGCAGGGACGTGCCTCTGCCGCCCGCCTGCTTCGTGCGTTGTTCGTGCGCGGGCAACTGGGCAAGCCCGCGAGGCCAACGAACGCCGCACGTACTCGCTCTGCCTGCCACTGCACTGCACAGCCGGATCGCTGCCTCCGTCAACGTTGCGGCCGCACGCAACGTGGTGCTAGCTTAGCTTAGAGGCGGCGACGTGGTGTTTGTTTAACCAGTCCAACCCCAAACACACCACCCCACACCCCCCACCCCCCCCGATCCGGTTCGGTTCGTGCCCGGCGGACGCCCGTTGGCGCGGCGCAGGGGGCGGCAAGGAGACCGGGCGCACGACACGAATCTTGCCGGGGCCGACGACCTACCTACCCCGAGTACATGCGAGGCCGCGGCGACGTGCGCCGCACACCGGGCGCCCGCCCGCGCGACCCATCGGCGACGTGCGCGCGGCAGTGGGCAGCAGTTGCGTGGTGCGTGCACGCGTCGTGCCGCCGTCGTCTCCTTCCCCGCGGCCTTTTCTGTCCCACACAGGCCACAGCGGCAGGGCAGGTAACATGCCGGGCCCGGGCCCTCTTGCCGCCTCGAAGGCCGCGCCAGTGCTGTCCCCAAGGCGCTCGCCTCGGAGCTGCAGGTCAAACCTACTACTGGAGTACTGTACTACGCTGCGTCTGCGTGTTAGCTGTAGTGGTGTACTGTTCCGGCGTGTGGCGTCAAACCGTGGAGGAACGTGCCAGTATTCTAATCGGGGGATTCGATTCAAATTCAACGGCCGCGACCCGGGTGCCCTGCTGTTTGTGTGCGAATGTGGTGTGATCGTGCCCAGGCAGTTCATCGCTTGTTTTCTGCTTTTCTTTTGCCGACAATTCACCACGGTGCGTCGGTGCCAAATCAAGTGTACTGTACTGGTATCTCTTTTGAATCACTTCTACAGTAATAGTAAGAACTACCCGATCCGGTTCAATTTACAAACCGTACTTTAGCATGACACCATCTTACAACTTATATATGATTATTTATTTGTAGTATATATTTGATTTCAAATCTCATTAACAGTGTCCGGTTTGAATTACAATATCTAAAGATTATTGATGAGAGATTGTAAAATCTTGCTTCTAACATACTTAAGATGAATCGTAAAGTCGACTGAAACAAGTAATTTTTAGAATTATTTTTGGATGTCAGAAGATTTTTGAAGTTGGCCATTTAGAACTTGGCTGCGATCGTAGCATACACGTCTTATTAAATACTGCTAGTACTAGTATGTCTAGAAGTTTGGATTATAGAATCTGGTAAGTTAGGTTTCCGATTTCTACACATGAAAGAACACAATGCTACCCTCCAATTCTACAATAGTAGTAGCATAAAAAACTAATGATTGAGGGTTTGTTTGTAGTTAAGCAACTTTTCTTGGCTTTCACACTCAATGGATCCAACTAATAACCTTTCCACAATCTATCTTTTTACCGTCTAGATTTTTAAATGTATCTTCTGTAAACTATGAAGTTTCCAAATAAGCCCTTAGTTTTAGAGTTTGTTTAGTACAACTCCTTGAGATGCTTCGACAACAAATTCAACGCTTTGCAAAACAAATGCACCATGGAAAAATACCTCCGCACTTGGACTCCTTGAATCACGTTGACTGGAGAGGCAAGAAGAGAGGGAGCCGAAAACCTAGCTTCACCTAGCTCTCTTCTTTGTGCTTGTGGTATCAGGTGAAAATGCCCTATCAAATGGGTGCAAGGTGGGTAACGCCAGTTTTAGTTGGGTTTCATATCCTAGTTCAGTCTCTCCTGTGATGAGTATAGACAAGTTTATAATATCATTTGACTTGCTGCTGGTTTCAACGTTCCAGCCTAATTATCGCACTACATTAGAACGTTGACAAACCAATTCACGATATATGTTTTCTTTTGTTCGTTGAAGAAGAAGAAGAGAAAGTCTGGGTGCAGCACGTCTTTGGCACACGCACGCAGCTGGACGGATCAGTATAACTCAGGCTGAAGAATATTCAGACACCGCCACGTCGGTCGTGCAAGTGCGGCTCCTCCAGCGCTCTGAGGCCGGGCTAGCTGGAGGTACTGGTGGTTTGCTGGCGGCCAACGGGCAGACGAGCCGCCGACGACGTGCGAGTAGGCAGTGAGTGGATTGGCATGGAATGCATGCATGCCCCAATTAATCCACCGGTGGATGAGGATCGCACGCATGGCCGTCAGTGAGTGGATGTATTCTAAATTTGGCGAGACTAGTATGCAGTCTGTTTATTAGTATTGATTTTTTGGTAAAGTTAATTAGATTTGGTAGAGCACATATTTGCTGAAGCTAATTAAGATTTTTGCTGAAATTAATTAATTACAGTAGAATACTTGTATCTACTATACGATGGTTAGGTTTTTATACCGTCTCGGCGTCGTAGCATCAACAAGCTGGTTATGGGAACTGGTTGTGGGCTGCTGTGGCACCAGGTGACGCCAGCGCGAGCGACGAAGACATGCAGCGGCACGTCGCGAACGCAGCGGCTGGCACGGGCAGGCGTGCTGGTAGCTGCTACTACTACTGTGCTAGTGCTCCAACAGTAGCACATGACATCTCCTGCGACGCGCGCGACGCGACACGCGACGGCCGGGTCGAGTCGGCAGCGTCTGGCCGAGCAGGGTGGCCGTCGTTCTCGACCAGGACCGACCACTGGGCTGCAAGCGCTGTGCTGGGTCTCGACGTGATGGAGACGGAGGTGTGCCACCTGCTACAGTGCCGCGCCACGCGGCCGGCGATGCGGGCCCCCGTGGTCCAGCCGCCGCCAGGACAGGACAGGACAAGCCGACAAGGCAGGGGAACAGGACGGACTCCACCAGCACGGACCGACCGTTGGGCGTTGGCGCGCGGCTGCTGCTCCTTGGCGCCAAAACGCGCGAACGCGCGCAGGCTGTTGGCGCCAAGACTCCCCAACGCGTCACGCGAGAGCGAGAGCGAGAGGCTGGCAGGCGGGAAGGAAACGGCGGGAAAAGTCCCGGGGCCCCACGACCACCACCAGCACCAGCACCACAAGGGTTTTCGATTTCAAATTGCAGGCCGCCGGGCGGCGGAATCCTTCTCGTCCGAACGGCCGTGCCAGCGACGTTTGGCGCCAAAACCCCAACTACGGCGGCGTTGCCTGCTGCTTGCTTTGGGCAGATCGATCCAGAGGAAGGTACTACTGCGTCGGGTATACTGTAGTACTTGGCGAGTTTGGCCCACTCCATTGACGGCAGGCAGCACGAACCGCGCGTTGGTGTCATGCATGGACTAGGTGGGAAGCAAACCGATCTTGATCTCTACACAACCCTATTGTGAGCATGTTTTGTTGGAGGTTTGCTTATTCGTGGATGGATGCTTGAGTGCTGTAAAAGTTCTAAAAATGATATTTTTCGCACCAAATAAATATACTCATAACAAATCTAATAGTACTTGTTTGTTGTCATAACTATTTATTTCTATATATAAAATTGGATCAGAAGTAGTAGTAGTTAATACTCGTACAGTACTCTTTTAATAAGGGAATAAATTTCCAGCTAGTTAATACTTCTACTTATCCGTAAGGTAAAATAGCCAGCTTAGGTACCAGTACGTATTTCGTCCTAAAATAAATGCACCTACCACCTTTAAAATATTGGCCAATCAAAATAATATTTTTTTCCTAGAACAAATAAATCGGCTTGTCTTACATCTTATTACGTAGAAAGCACCTTTAATATATATTTAATGAAACATAAAAAGATTTGTGTTTTCAGAGACAAAATATACTCCCCTGCACTTACATCCAGCCCGGACCGTAGGGACTTCCAATGGAGTGCAATGTGAAAGCAGAGGACCGACCGTAGGGGACTTCCGGCATGGCGCCCACCGACAACGTGGCTACAGTGCACCGCCAGTCCGCGTCCATCGGCTGCGGCTTTGGTGCGCGAGCCGTCCGTCGTCTCGTCTCACGTCTCGCGTCCTCCTCCTGTCCTAGCCTCCTAGGGCGGCGTTCCCATGCAGATACAGCACGCAGCAGCGTGCTCCGATGATCCTGTTGGGCGTTGGCGTGAACAATCAGGTCACACTCGATGGCCTCATCTCATCCCCGGAACGGCCGGACCCGGACCGGACATCCATCCCCAGGTCCAGGACCGCATGCTTCGTTGGTCGTTGCCGTCTGCTGTCAGTGGATTGCGTGGCGCCTCCCCCTGGCTTTTGCTTTTCCCGGCGGCCGGTCGGCCGGTCGCCGGGGCCAGGGGCCCGCTGGCCCAGTCAGTGCCAAAAGCACACAGACGCAGGCGGAGGCAGAGGAGGCGGCCGGCACCGTTCGGGGGTTTCGGCGGGGGCAGGCCGCCGCGGATCGAGGCACGCGCTCCCCGGCCGGCTCCGTAGCACGGGCACCGATGCGACACTCGAGCAAGCAGGAAGCAGCAACCGCACGCCGACGGCATGTGCGTGAATGCGTGATCCGTCGGTCCGCCGATGCCGATGCCGATGCCGATGGATTTGCGCGCTCCGCAGCAGCCGGTTTTTCTGCTTGGATCAGCAGCAGCCCACAAGGACGGACACGCATCGCTCTTCCGGCCTTCCGTGATCGCGGTCGACACCATGGGGATTGATTGGCTGGGCTTGGGATTCCTCCTCCTCCCTGACCATGATCGCGGCCTCGGCTCGCCTGGTCTTCTCGGGAGTCGGCACCAGGTCAGGGCGGGTCGGCACTCGAGGCGACCGTGCTTGGCAACGTACGGCGGCCGCCACTTTTGTGTCTGCCGTGCCGGGTGGCACGTCACGTAGGGTTTCCGTCCCGACAGGCGACAGACAATGTCAGCAACAGCCAGCAGATGGAGCAGTGGGCTGTGTAGGCAGGCTCCCTCTCGCGGTCCCGCCCAGGCCCGGCCCGCCGAGGCAACGTCTGGACTCGGCAGACGGCGATAGCCGCCAACAGCAGAGCACCAGGGAAAGGAAAAGTTGCTTTGCCGGCCCAGTTTTGTGAATGCGTCCCAGGGACTCGGAGGCACACGGAGCTTTGCCTTTGCCGTGCTCACGCCTTGTGTTGTGTGTGCGCGTGGCGTGGCTTGGCGCGCGGTGCAAAAGCAACTCCCTCGATCCCCAAGAAGCAATGTTGGAAATGTTCGGCATAACTTATAAAGCAGCTCATAAGCCAAAATATTATTATGAAAAAAAATACTGTTGACTGATAAGCTAAAACAACTTTTAAAATGAAGCAAACAAGCAGGTAATAATTCCCCTCTGTTTGTTTCTAAACAAGTTATAAAACAAGTTTAGCAAAGCTACTGCTACTGCATTCTACTAGTATTTTAGCTACTCCCTCGATCCCCAAAGAACAATGCAATGGAATGTGCAGTGCCTGCATAGCGCAGGCGCGCGCGTGCACAGATGGCTCAGAAATACCGCAACTGTAAGTTGTCCTAAATCAAAAGATGACAGTAAGTTTAATCAAATTTATACAAACAAGCAGTAGTACTAATGTTTATGAAACAACTATATATTATCGAATTCATCACGGAAGTAATATATAACTATTTGATGGCATATAAATGTTAATAGCCATCTCTACAAATAATAAACCTGATTAAAGTTGACAAGATAGTTTTACTAGAATATATAGAATATTTTGAAAACGGAACGTAAAATACGCGTTTCTGCTCGTACCAGCTGGGCCCGTTTCGCGGTCCATCTCAGTATTCGGGCCTCAATGCATGCATGGCGTCGTCGGGGTCCATCGGCGTAGGCTATGCATGCACCCGATGCTTGGGCCAAGGAGATCCAACGGATCTTGCACTACCTAACTCCCGTCCATGGGCCAGCTGCAAAGCTGCGGTCTCATTATACTCCATGCGGCTCCTCATTCCCACGAGCAGCCAAGCGAATCACACGAGATACCCGCCGTCTGATCTGGAAAAAAAAAGGAGAAAAAAGTCTACTGTTTTTTTAGAAACAGGAGGAGGCTCCTACTGAAATTGAATTAAAAAACAGAGTTTAACAGAGTTTGCAAACACAGAGTTCACTAGTAGCAAGAGAGAAAACTAGGGAACATCAAAGGATAGAAAGGAGCCAACAAAGAAACCAGCAAGCTACAAATGCAGAGCGATCCATGCTTCCAGGGCCGGTCAGATTCTGACTTTACATCTATGCAGAAGTAAAGAAACTTCCTCTGCTAAGACCCCGTTTGGCACAGCTCAGCTTCACTAGTGAAGTTGTTGTTTTAGAAAACTACTGCTTTAATAATACGGTAATCTTTGTAACTTCCGGACGTTCGGCTTTTTCGGAACGTGGCGCCTCTCTTTTGATGGTTCTCGCTCGCTCTCCTCCACATATTTCGCACCTCCACCGTGCGCTCTCCTCCACTCAATTATTTACCCCAGCCCCTACCCTCTACTCCGTTCACATGCACTGCACCTGCTACTCTCCTCCACTCAATTATTTGCCTAGCCCCCCGTCCACATGCTGCTGCACTTTTCTTCTTTGCTCTGCATCCACGCGCATCACTACTGCTCCTCTCATTGTTGCTCCATGAGCACGACTGCTGCTCCTGCCTTGCCTTTTCCATGGCAGGGGCGACCACCGCAGCCTTCCTCCAGCACGCGGCGCTGCATGTTTTGCCGCTCCCGGTGCTGCTCCGCGCGCTGCCTCCTCTTGCCGCTGCTCATCTTCTCCATCGTTGGGGTCGTTCGTGACGGTCTTCTCCGACGCCGCAACTCGCCCCTCTCGGTGCTACGCCACACACCGACGTCGTGCCCCCATCCACCTCTCCCATGGCAGATAGGGAGGCCCATTCCTACAACTACGCTTGCGAATGCCTAAGCCACTACAATCTTCCACCACGTAGGGGTCGTGGCCGTCGGCGATGCTGCGTTTCATGTATTTTCGGGCATGTTGCAAGTGTTTCAATAGCCTCAGTTTTATGTTTCAAGTGTTTTGCACAAATATTGCAAAAACAGATCGAGATGTTGCAGGTGTTGCAATTGTTGTACATATATGTTGCATGTGTTCGTCCCTCAATGTTTCATCTGTGTTTTTGGGCGTATGTTGCAAGCATGTTTTGTTTGCATGTTGCATATATTTCACAGAAATGTTGAAAGTGTTGTATCCTGATGTTGTTTATATTTTTGCAATGGTTTCAATTTGCGTTTTGCAAGTGTTTCAAACACATGTTTCAAATGTTTCATCTGTTTTTTATTTTGTTGCAAGCGTTGCGTGTGAATGTTGCAAAAATAGATCGGCGATTGTAGATGATATGCATGTGGCTGGTCGGTCTGGATCTATTTTCTGGTGATGTTTCCTCGCCGCCATGGCGAGCACAGGCGTAGGGGAGCAGCCGAGCACGCGGGAAAGCACGAGCAGGCGAAGGAGCATGCGCGGTGCCCGAGCACACGTAGGCAAGTGTTTTTTCGGTGATGTTTTCCTTGCCGCCATGACGAGCGCCGGTGATGTTTTCCTCGCCGCCATGACGAGCACAGGCGTGGGGGGAGCGGCCAAGCACGCATGTGAGCACACGTAGGCGAGCAGGCGGAGAAGCATGCGCGGTGAGCACATGCAGGCGAGGGCAGGCGGAGGAGCATGCGTGGTGCCTGAGCAGCCATGGGCGTCCGGACACGCGTATCTGTCCGGACGTCCGGGCGCTGGTCGTACCCTTAATAATAGTCTTTTTTTGGTGAAACTAACCTATTTTAAAAAAAGTGTTTGGCAAAACAGTTTTACCAATAACTTTATATATGGATAAGAGAGAAAAATGAAAGAGAAGCTATGAAAAGCTATCTTTTCAGCTTCATTCCACTTATACTTTTGTGAGAGAAAACAAAAAATAGATTCAACCATAAAGCTGTTTTGGGGAGATGTGTTTGGCAAAAAAAACAGCTCACAATAGCTTTATGAAGCTGTTGTGAGCTCTATCAAACAACCCCTAAGTATCTCTTGAAGCCTTGAATAGTAGGATGCTTATTTCTGAATATCACATCGTTTCTGATCATCCAGATTGCCCAACATAAATAAAAGAATGAAGATGTCCAAAGTAAAATCTAATTGGAATAGCGCTTTCCAGCCTTGATAAATTTGCTGAATTGAAAGTTGATCAGCATAGTGAAAATTCAGCAATCCCCAGCAGTCTTTAGCAAAAGGGCAAAAGAATAGCATGTGCATAGCTGTTTCCTCCAACGACTAATGACAAAGGACACAGTGATAGTCATCCAGGTGCATGCCCCTTATTCTGATCCTGGTACTTAGCCTATCCACAAGAATTAACCAGAAAAAGATCTTGGGCTTTCCTTGACACAATGATTCCATAAGGAAAAAGTCTATATTTCATCCTTCAACTATTGCAGAAGTCTGTATGTCATCCCCGAACTGCAAAACCGGATATCCAGCATCCTCCAACTATGCAAACCATTTGGTTTATCTCCCTCGGCTGTTTTGTGAGTGGTTTGAGTGACGTGGCATCATGGGTCCCATAGAAAAGCAGAGAAAGAGAGACATAGAGAGCACCGGTGGGCGTGGAGGCTCCCTGCCGTTGCCGTTGCCGTTGCAAGCTGGGCCGCGGGCACGGCCGGGTCGTCGCTGCAAGCAGCTGAGCCAGGTGTGGCTGTCGTCGCAGTTGGCCACCACCACGCGACGCTCCTCCACGAAGGGCACCACGGCGGTGGAGCCCACGTGGTCGCACTTGTGCGCGTCCACAGCAGGCGAGTGTCGTTGGTGTCGGCAATGGCGCTCGTCGACCAACATCACCTTGGCGTCCATCCGTTCGAGGCTGCGCTCCATCGCTGCGGTCCAGGCCGCCATGGAGGCGGAGCCGGATGTGTTGACAGCGGCGGCGAGCTCCTCGGCGAGCAGCTCGTGCATCCGAACCCGGCATACCTTGGCCACGTCACGAACAGCTTTGCATGTCGAACACCTCGAAGAAGTCGCGCCTCCCGCCGTCATTGGCCTTGCCCTCTCGGCGCGTCCTCCATCTCCCTCATGCGGCGGGCAGCTCCCCCCTCCTCGAGGCTCCCGCTTCCTCGTGGCGTGGGTGTTGGTGCAGCCCCTACCAAACGCGCAACTAGCTCACGGTGGCGGCACAGCCCAACTCCCAACCCGACCATGGCGGTGAGGCGGCGTCAGCGCCCCTAGCTTCGCGGCGGTGGCGGTGGGGCGAGCTCCCGCGCCTAGCTTCGCGGCGACGCGATCGCGGCAGCTGGGCACGCCCACGACGGCGCGGTGCAGTTAGCGATGGTGGCCCGGCGCTGCCTACTTCTTCCTCCTCTTCTCATTGTCTCTTGCTGAGCACCATCCATGGCGAGCAGCAGCAGCAGCACGTTTCCAAGCAGCAGTAGTACGCGGGCGAGCGTCCGGCATGTTGGATAAGCCAGCTCTGGTCTACGTTCACGTTGCGTTAGTGTGTGTCTATGTATCGATCCGAGGTCTCTTCTTCGTCTCCGGCCATCAATGCCGGGCGAGCAGAGGCAACACGACGGAGCTCTTGGCCGAGCAAGACAAGCAGCGCAAGTGCAAGCGGCAGGTGGAGCACGCTGCCAGCTCTGAGGCTCGCGGCCGAGCAGCAAGATGCGGGCGAAGCGGCAAGCGAGAGCTCATGTCCCCGTGGCACGCGGAGCTCGTGGCCGAGCAGCAGCAACAGCCCGTGGCCGGCGCAGAGCTCGTACATGGCCGGCGGCTCGTGGAGTCCCAGACCGACATGCTACTGCTCTTCTGCGTGGCCAGCCATGGTGACTGTGCGCAGGGCCTCCGTCTGCCATGGCTGCGCTCGCGGCTGCGGCGAGCTCCCGCGCCTAACTCGCGGCAGCACATTTCAACTCGTGAGTGACGACCCGGCCGTGTCCGCAGCCCAGCTTGCAACGGCAATGGCAGCAGCAGTCTTCCCCTGCACCCACCGGTGCTCTATGTGTCTCTCTTTCTCTGCTCCTCTATGGGGCCCATGTTGCCACGTCATTCAAACTACTCATAAAACAGCCGAGGGAGGTAAACTAAACGGTTTGCATAGTTGAAGGATGCTGGTTATCTGGTTTTGCACTTCAGGGATGACATGCAAACTTTTGCAATAATTAAGGGACGAAATATAGACTTTTTCCATTCCATAACCACTTGAAGATTGGTTCCACTTGAGAATGTCCAGTGAGCATCTTGTAGAGCCCAGATATAAGTCCAAGTATCATTCCTTCCTCAACTTTTTCTGCCTAAACCTCAAAACCGGACAAATCACCTCCCTCAACTTTTTAAACCGTGCGTTTTATCTCTTTGGAGTGGTTTTGAAGGCGATTTTATATTTATCTTTTTATTTATTTTTGATAAATCTTTAAAAACCCATAGAAAAATCATAAACTAGAAAATCTAATTTTGTTGGACCCATACGAGTAGATCTACATAGTGTTATATAATATGGTATGCTTTAGTACAAAGTATTTACTATAGAATTTAGGTCTATGTTTTCTGTTATTAACTGGAATAACATAACTACAGTTGCTATGGTCTAATTGTGGTGAATTTTTTATAGTGGCTTAATTATTGTATGCTTGAACTGCCATAAAAATTTATTACTCATTGGATCATGTATAATTTAGTACAATTTGGTCAAAGTTACTACATATTTATCCATTTTAACTTTGACGAAACGTATGCAAGAAAAAATAAATATTTTGCAGTATATAATTGTATCATTAGATTATTGAATCTATTTTATAAAAAAATTATTTAGAAAACAAATGGTACTTACATTTTTTATAAATCTAGTTAAACTTAAAAGAATTTGAGAGCACCAAATATTTTAGCAATACTTATTTTAGAACGGAGTAAGTACCTGATGAGCAGGACAGTGACGAAACATAAGCAAATGGTGAAAAAAAGTCACGACAATGCAACAAATTAAGGCCCCCTTTTGGTTCATGGGTGGAATGCAGGAAAAACGGAGGAAATGAATCCTATGGATTCGCCGACGTCACCTCTTGTTTGGATATGTGCAGGAGAAATGGAGGAAACAAATCCATAGGATTCTTTCACTCACAAAGAAAAAAAGGAAAAACAATATTCGGTTAGAGCTCATTTTTTTCACGAAGTCCAAGGCAAAATCTCCATGGCGATTGCCGCAACAACCCTCACTTGAGCGCAACAGCAGGCCTTGCCACCACGCCGAGACAGAGAGAGTGAGGAGGCGAGGGCAGGGGCGGGGGAGCGGCAGAGGCTCCAACGGCGCCAACTGCGGCCAGCCGCAAGGGCACCATGGCAAGGGAGGCGCGGCCGGTGCGAGGATATGTGGGTCCAGGACCGGGGTGGTGCGGGAGCGAAGTGGGGGGCGGTGGAGGCGGCTCCACCCTCCACCTCATCGTGCTCCCCCACCATCTCTAACTGTGGCAGAACCTTCCAAATTATATGGCCCACAAGCACCTGACATTGTCCCTAAGACCTCTGTCGGCTATGCTTGTGTACCACATAACTTGAAAAGTTCTGTCGGGTAAAACCCCGATGACACCACGATCCTCCAGGATCAAATTCTTACAGAGATATTGTAGTATTACAACTGTTTTTATCCAAATACGACAGAGCAGCGGAAGATTTACAAAAGAAGATTACAACATTTGATCAGAGTTTGATTAAACAAAACTTAACTGAGTTTGCAGAAGCAAGGAATATAGAGCACCTGTGAGAGAACACTTTAGATGGGAGACATTCAATCATGCCAAGCCCACTGGTATGACCGAAATCAGCAGCACTAGTCAGCACCTGCAATAGGGGTTAAAGAACCCTGAGTACAAAAAGTACTCCGCAAGACTTACCTGACAGAAAAGAGTGGAGAAGACTCAGGAATGCAGGTTAATAGGAATCAAGGTAAGGCTTTAGCAGGAATCAAGGACACCTTTGCGGAAAAATGATTAATGTTAATCCTTACTATTCATTCTTAAGTTATCCTAGTCTAGGGCAAACACTTGTCAAACCAGATCTCAGTTTCAAAAATTTCCAACCTCACAACTTTCATCATTACTACGATGCCGGTGCTTGGATCAAGTCTCCCATATCGTGGAGCAACGACGATTTGAACCGCTTATATACCCAGCTGGGGCTTCCTAGCCACACGATGTATGCAGGACTGACCATCTTACATATATCAACTCGACGCTTGGATTTCTCCAAACCAGAACGGATCCTAGCCACACGATAGTACAGTACACCACCTTCCTACGCCGTCCACCCCCTTCGCCTCGCACTTCCTTTGACGACGTAGCTCAGGTAGAATGGGTACACGCTACTTCTCGTCCCAAATTATTCGTTCTCGTCATAGATAGTCCAAGGGAGCTTACCGCCATTAGCATGCGACTAGTACTATCCAATAACCTCATGATCCCAGGGCCGAGCAACGGACGGTCCTTAACCGACACAAGTGGGCGACACTACACGGGGCACTAGCCCTTTTACGATGCAAGTCACTCCACCAAATCTCAATTTACTCATCATCATGTTCTATTGAGTACTCTTGACCCGGCCAAGGTGAAGGATAAACAACAAGCAACATCAAGTTTTCATAGCTCTTTCAAGAGGATATTGTTATCAAACTTTTAAAGATATTTTATTTGTAAAGCCTAGGCTACCAGCAAGACTAAGCATATACTAAGTATTTTCAAATCAAAACAGGTTTCAGGGATAATATATCAAGGAAGGTAAATGCATCAAATAGTATATCACTCAACTCCTACACTTAGTGCATCATATCAACAACATAAAATTATAAAAGACTTTTGAAATTCAAGGAAGGGTTAAATGCATCCGGGGCTTGCCTGCGTTGCAGAGAAGGTTAGGATCCTCAGGAGGATCACACAGGTCAGATGGCTGTTGGTATATTTAATGCACACAGAATAATCAAAGAGATAAATCCGCAAGCGCACGGATACCGCTGTAGCTTTCACCTAAGAGTATTCCAAGGTATCGAATTTCCACGAGGAACGCGAAGTGATCTAGTACCGAATCAAGAGCGTCTAAGGATAGAAAAGATAAATGTTTTTGGTGGGTAGAGAGGGGCTATCTAAGGTGATCTAGATAACTAAGAATCAAACTCACGATACTTGTCTACTTTGAAGCAACAGTACCTATCCAACTCTCGAATAAGACTGGGAAGAAGGTAGCTGGGTAAGGCTGCCAAAAGCTCTACGAAACACCAACTCCGACGTGGTGGAATACGAAGACCAACAGAGCTGTCACCTCTGAAGGCTACCACAACTAACCGTAAGAATTGGGCGCAAACTCAGGTAAACTCTAGCCTAGACACCACGTCTACGCTATCGATTACTACTCTACCTACGCCGCAATAACTAGAGCACTCAATACGAGCTAAGATCCCGTAAACAAAGTAAAGTAAGAACAAAACTTAAATAAATAGAAAACTTAGAGTTACCAACTGAAGAACTTGAAGAAGATTCGTCTCCGTAGAGGTACAAAGTTGAGGAAGATCCGTCAAGCGGTTCCTCTTCTACTTGCCTCCTCTCCTCTCTCCCTATTTTCTACTTTACAAGAGCTTTGGAGATGAGAGTCTATCCTTTCGAGGGACGCCTCTACATCTCCATAATATGGTGCACTAAACTATGAGGGTCTACCTCTTTATTTATATCCTAGAAAAGCCTCCCACCTCTTCTGAACAGGCGATGTGGGACTAATCCTTCCACCGTTTGCTTGTTGGGCCAAACCGACTTCGGCAACAGTGGGAATGCAAACCCTAAGGCGGTAGGAGGCCGTCCGTCGAAGCGGGCCCCGATTGGGCTCAGGAGGGCGCCGGCCGGCCCCACCCTGCCGGCCCCACCCTGTAGCAGGTGGGCCCCAGGTTCGGTATGTCGCCTTCTGGTGCCTTCTAGAGTCTTCTAGTGTTGGTTTCGGTGTAGAATTAATATCTTTTGACTCCGGACTCCGAATATAGCAAATGATATGTCCGTTTCGATCGTCTCGACGAGCCCGTCGCAATGATGTAGTCCAATTCATCATTTGGGATACTTCTATTCTGTGCAAAAATTGGATATACCTGCAAAACGATCGAGAACAACACAACTCGTGGAACTCGTTAGAATCAAACCCTACAACTATGCTTTATGATTCTTTTCATGTTAATTCATGCAATAATTGATGGTATAAAATAGGCATTAAGGACCACCAACAAGTTCCCCAAGCTTAACCTTTGCTAGTCCCTTAGCAAAGCCAAACTCAACAATGGATCGAGTTGTCGCTATATTTTCACTTCCAACAAGTACACATATCTTCAAACAAAAATTCTCTTTTAGATTTGAAAATCATATTATTGATCATGGGGCTTATTGCTCTTACCTTAGATCTTGAGTAACCGAAAGATAGAACGATCAAATCAAATACTATGCCTCTAGTTCTTTCACTTCACCTTTCAATCCGAGTTTTCATTAACTAATAATAATTTTTTTTTTTTTCAAAGCTTAGAGACATATTGTTGTTAAATTAAACAAAGGATCCATAGAGAATGTCAATCACACCGTTGAATTGAGAAGTGCATGTGTATGGAAAATAGAGTTAGTTTTTTTTAGTTTTTTTAACTCTCTTTTGTTTATTAGAGACACATGGCTATGAGGCTAATTCTACTATCGGGCACGTGCCCATTTTTTCGATATTCATTTTTTTTGAGGTTCCTGACACTTGTCCCTTTTTTATTTCCTCGGGATCTATCTTTTGAGGTTTCGGATACTTGTCCCTTTTTATTTCCTCGGATACTTTTGCATAGCCACATGTCTTCCAACAAACTTTTGAGAGGATAGCAAATGATAATTATGAGCATTTATACGTAAAATGAATAGAATGTGTAAGTGATCTCAATTCAATAGCATGATAACTTCTCGCATAGGGTCAACAAGGTTTAATTTAACTCAATGCAATTATTAGTCATATTAATATTGGTAAATCTCCGGATCTCTAGTGTTGTTTAGAACAAGATAACAAAGAGCTCGATCATCATATCATACTCACCAATTACTTACACCTTAGATCAAGCATTTGCTACCCATGCATTTAATTTCATTGTCGACATTATTATTAATTTAAGAGAACTCATGCTTGAAAGTAGGTACTTTGGAAAGAAATTATAATAGAGCAACTATTCATCATTTCCAAGATAAAATCATATTGTTCTTCAGTTTTTATTTGACTCTTAACAAACTAGACCGAATGATAAACACTCTATGATCACACCTTAATAAATAACTAAAGTATCTTTATTTGATTTTAATGATCATTTATTTATTTTTAATTAATAACTCACAAAAGACTTGACAGACGTGGACCTTCATGTGCCCACATATTTTTGGTATTTTATGACTATAAGATAGACTTAATAATCGCGTAGGTATACTTACACGATAACTAGGGGATGCCCTCCCCCAAGCTAGATGTTTGCTTAATCCTTGTTCACTCTTATGACCTCTTCTTAAACTTCTAAATCCTGCATAACTCAAATGGACACAAAACTCGTAGAACAAATTAAGTGTTAGGCATATAAGTTTCAGTTGTCCAGGGTCTTGGTGATTGAATTCCTTTTTAGATGGGATCATTAAATTGCAGAAATTCAATCAGGTCTATTTCTTCTAAGTTTTTCGTTTCAAAGAATAATTTCAAACGTTGGCCATTTACCTTGAAGATGTTACCTGAGTCATCTTGAATTGTAATGGCTCCATGTGATGAGGTTTCAACTACCTTGAATGGTCCTTCCCATTTGCTTCGAAGTTTTCCATGGCCAAAGAGCTTTACTCTTGAATTAAATAGCAGGACCTTATCACCAGGCTTGAACTCCTTATGCTTGATTCTCTTATCATGCCATCTTTTTGTTCTTTCTTTGTAAATCTTGGAGTTATGATAGGCCTTCTCTCTCCATTCTTCAAGCTCGGATATTTGCATTTGACGATTCTTGCCGCCAAAGATGGATATCCATATTCCATTTCTTGATTGCCCAGTAAGTTTTGAATTCTAATTCAACAGGCAAGTGGCATGTTTTACCATATACCAACTGATAAGGTGTCATGCCTATGGGTGTCTTGTATGCAGTTCGATAAGCCCACAGTGCATCAGAAAGCTTGTACTTCCATTTCTTGCCCATTTCATCCACAGTCTTTTGTAGAATGTTTTTGATTTGCTTATTTGATGTTTCAGCTTGACCGCTTGTCTGAGGGTGGTATGGAGTTGCAATGTTGTGTTTGACTCCATTTTCTGCTAAGAACTATCGAAATCTTTTATCAATGAAATGAGGTCCTCCATCACTTATGACCAATCTAGGCATTCCAAAACGTGGAAATATTACTTCATTGAACATCTTCTTGGAATGCTTGAGTCGGCAAATGATATGGTAATGCTTCTACCCATTTGGACACGTAGTCAATCTGCTACCAAGATATATTCTACATCTCCTGACTTTGGGAGTGGTCCCAGTCAATTCCCCAGACATCAAACAATTCCACTTGAAGGTTGTTTGTGAGTGGCATAGCATCCCGAGTATTAATGTTTCCATGTTTCTGGCATCTGAGACATCTTCTGACAAACTCTTTTGTATCTTGATACATCGTTGGCCAGAAGAATCCGCTTTGCCAAATCTTAGCATGTGTACGGAATGCTCCATAATGTCCTCCATAGGGTGATGAATGACATCTCTCAATGATCTTCATGCCTTCAATTGTAGGGACACACCTCCGTAGCAATCCATCGGCACGAGATCCTCGTAAAGATATGGATCGTCCCCATAAATGGGTACGACTCTCATACTGGAGCTTCCTCTTGTCTCCTCCCCGGTGGAATATAACCTGCAACCATATAGTTGACAATATTTGCGTACCAAGGATCGGAGTCCGTTACCGCGAGGAGCGTGTCATCCCTTAGATAGTCATTAATAGGTAGCTCATATGTGTCTTTATATTGGAGTCTAGATAAGTGGTCAGCTACTGAATTTTCTACTTCTTTTTTTATCCCTTATTTCTATGTCAAATTCTTGGAGCGTAAGAATCCATCGGATTAACCGAGGCTTAGCATCTTTCTTAGTGAGGAGGTATTTAAGTGCAGCATGGTCATGTATATTATTACTTTCGCTCCCACTAAGTAAGATCTAAACTTGTCTATTGCAAAGACCACGCCAACATCTCTTTTTTTCAGTGGTAGCATAATTAAGTTGTGGCCCGGATAATGTTTTGCTAGCATAGGATATAGCGTAATGTCTCTTATCTTTGGTTTGTCCTAAAACAGCACCAACTGCAAAGTCACTAGCATCACACATGATTTCAAAGGGTAGACTCCAGTTAGGTGGTCGGATAATTAGAGCTGAGATGAGTGCCCTCTTGAGAATCTCAAAAGCTTCAAGGCATTCCATATTAAAAATAAAAGGTACATCTTTGGCTAGAAGGCTACTCAGGGGTCTAGCAATTTGAGAAAAGTTTTTATTGAAACGCCTATAGAACCCTGCGTGGCCTAGAAAGCTACGAATGCCTTTTACATTTGTGGGAGGTGGAAGTTGTTCAATAACTTCAATCTTTGCTTTATCCACTTCTATCCCACGTTCGGACACCTTGTGTCCTAGCACTATTCCTTCTCGCACCATAAAATGGCATTTTTCCCAATTTAGGACTAAGTGTTTTTCTTCACACCGTTGTAAGACTATGTCTAAATTCTCTAAACATTCATCAAAGGTTTTGCCATAGACAAGAAAGTCATCCATGAATACCTCCATGATTTTCTTGATCATATCGGAGAAAATAGACATCATGCACCGTTGAAAAGAAGTCGGAGCATTACACGGCCCGAACGACATTCGTCTATATGCATAAGTTCCATATGGGCATGTGAAAGTAGTCTTACTTTGGTCATCCGGGTGGATTGGGATTTGGTGATATCCGTAATACCCGTCAAGGAAACAAAAGAAAGAGTGATTTGCAAGCCGTTCCAACATTTCATCAATGAAGGGTAACGGAAATGATCTTTCTTTGTAGCCTTATTAAGTTTCGGTAGTCAATGCACATACGCCACCCAAAGGACAATGACGTTGAGGGATGAGCTCATTCTTCTCATTTCTAACGACCGTCATTCCTCCTTTCTTTGGCACAACATGGACAGGGGCTAACCCACTCGCTATGAGAGTGCGGGATAAATAATCCCAAATGTGTAAAAGCTTAAGGACCTCTTTCTTAACAACTTCTCGCATTGCATTGTTAAGTCTCCTTTGTGGTTCCCTCGATGGTGAAGAATCAGGATCGGTGGGAATACGATGAGTGCAGAGAATGGGACTAATTCCCTTGAGGTCTTGGAGTGAGTAGCCTATAGCTGATTTATGTCTTTCTAGGACAGTGACAAGTTGATAAGTTTCATCTTGGGAAAGCTTGTCACTTATGATGACAGGTGTTTCTCGGTTATTATTGAGAAAGACATATTTTAAGCCAGAAGGAAGGGGTTTTAGCTCAATAGAGGGTTGTGATGGTTCCTCTATTTCCTCTATCTTTACAGGCTCTGTCAACTCTTCCTCTTCTTGAATAAAGTGTTCATCATCGAGAGTTGGTTGGGCCATGTCTTCTAAAGATACTACAAAGACTTCCTCAACAGGTCCAGTTCAGGGCTTGGGTTCTACTATTGCATTATTTGAGCGTGCAAGCGAGATGGTGATAGGAGAACTTCCTAGTTTTATATCTAAGAGACCCTATTTTTGTCTTTCTTGAAAGAGTGTCCCAAAAGGTACACCAATCAAGATGGATGCGTCTGAGATGTCAAAGATATGAAAATCTAACCGATACTCGAACTTCAGATTCGCAATGGAATAGACCTTATGACCCCATAACTTTCAAGAGTAACTCTAGGAGGAATTCGTAAAAGCTTATGAGATGGAGTCAAGAACTCGTTGGGGAAAAGTTGTTCGGCTAAAGCCTTTGAAATGATATTCATCCCAACGGTTGGACTATAGTAAGCCTCTATAGTGGTTCCCTTAATAAAGCAAGTGATGACATCTGAGGGAGCATTGATTTGGGCTACCTCAGTGGATAACTCCGTTTCTGCCAACCACTCATGACTCATGATGGCTGATAGTCCTTTAATATGTTTCATAAGGAGAGAATCATTATTTGGGCCATCATCGTCCTCATATGACACAGAGTGTGTCAGAGGCTTCACTTGAACTGGTAAATTCGAGGCATTGCCAAAATCTTCAAAAAGATCATTCTCGATTTCAAAAAGGAACATGGAAGGATGAGGTTCATCATCTTCTAAAATGTGTTGCGTTTCCTCTATTAGAGATTCTTTAACAACCAAATCATCTATAGGATTTAAAGGAATTTTAGATTCGGTCGTATTTGTCTCCTCTTGTTGGTCGGGGCTTGGCTTGACTTCTTTTTCAGGAAATTCATCAAAGATGCCAGTGTAAGGGGTGTTTTCAAGAATTTTCTCTAGTATGGCTTTCCCCTCACTCATGGTATTGTGCGAGAATGAACCTCCAGAAGATAAGTCAAGATGTAGAGCAGCTTCCTTGTTAAGACCAAGATGGAAGTGGTAAAGAAGCACGTGGTCAGGCAAGTGAAGGGTTGGACCGGTATTGATAAGATTTAAGAACCTAGCCCAAGCTGCTCCTAATGTCTCCTTCTCCTTTTGTTTAAAGGTAAGAACTTCTACTCGAAGAGCGGTGATCCGAGGAAGAGGGAAGAAAGCAAGACAGAATTTGTCTCGAAGTTCATCCCAATTTCCTTTCACTCCTCCTACAAATATGAGCATACCACTTTGTTTTCGCTCTTCCTAAAAGGGAGAATGGAAACAATTTCCATTTAATGGTCTCTTGTGTCATGCCAAAGCAATATTCAAGCAAGAACACAATTGCTCAAATTCTCTAAGATGGGTGTATGGATTTTCGTCTTCTAATCCAGAGAAGGATTGCTCCCGAACCATGGCTATGAAAGCAGGGCGAAGCTCATAGCCATCAGTGAGTACAGGATGTGATGATGGTGGAGGCTCCAACAACTCGCCCTTTGGAGCTGAAAATTGAAAGATAGGCGTGGAATCCATGTGGTAAGGGTAAAGGTGGTAAAAAACGAAAATAAAAGATACACTGACGAACTTGGCTCGATCCCGCAAGCTACCGTTCCCCGCAAGAACGCCCGAAAGCTTGTTGGTATATTTAATGCACGCAGAATAATCAAAGAGATAAATCCGCAAGCGCACGGATACCGCTGTAGCTTTCACCTAAGAGTATTCCAAGGTATCGAATTTCCACGAGGAACACGAAGTGATCTAGTACCGAATCAAGAGCGTCTAAGGATAGAAAAGATAAATGTTTTTGGTGGGTAGAGAGGGGATATCTAAGGTGATCTAGATAACTAAGAATCGAACTCACGATACTTGTTTACTTTGGAGCAACAGTACCTATCCAACTCTCGAATAAGACTGGGAAGAAGGTAGCTGGGTAAGGCTGCCAAAAGCTCTACGAAACACCAACTCCGACGTGGTGGAATACGAAGACCAACAGAGCTGTCACCTCTGAAGGCTACCACAACTAACCGTAAGAATTGGGCGCAAACTCAGGTAAACTCTAGCCTAGACACCACGTCTACGCTATCGATTACTACTCTACCTACGCGCAATAACTAAAGCACTCAATACGAGCTAAGATCCCGTAAACAAAGTAAAGTAAGAATAAAACTTAAATAAATAGAAAACTTAGAGTTACCAACTGAAGAACTTGAAGAAGATTCGTCTCCGTAGAGGTACAAAGTTGAGGAAGATCCGCTGCCGGTTCCTCTTCTAACTTGCCTCCTCTCCTCTCTCCCTATTTTCTACTTTACAAGAGCTTTGGAGATGAGAGTCTATCCTTTCGAGGGACGCCTCTACATCTCCATAATATGGTGCACTAAACTATGAGGGTCTACCTCTTTATTTATATCCTAGAAAAGCCTCCCACCTCTTCTGAACAGGCGATGTGGGACTAATCCTTCCACCGTTTGCTTGTTGGGCCAAATCGGCCGGCGCAGAATGGGGAATGCAAACCCTAAGGCGGTAGGAGGCCGTCCGTCGAAGCGGGCCCCGATTGGGCTCTAGAGGGCGCCGGGCGGCCCCGGGGTGGGGCCGGCCGGCCCCACCCAAAGCAGTGGGCCCCAGCTTCGATGCGTCGCCTTCGGTGCCTTCTAGAGTCTTCTAGTGTTGGTTTCGGTGTAGAATTAATATCTTTTGACTCCGGACTCGAATATAGCAAATGATATGTCCGTTTCGATCGTCTCGACGAGCCCGTCGCAATGATGTAGTCCAATTCATCATTTGGGATACTTCTATTCTGTGCAAAAATTGGATATACCCTGCAAAAACGATCGAGAACAACACAACTCGTGGAACTCGTTAGAATCAAACCCTACAACTATGCTTTATGATTCTTTTCATGTTAATTCATGCAATAATTGATGGTATAAAATAGGCATTAAGGACCATCAACAATGGCATCAACACCTCTGGGCACCTTCTTCCGGAAACACCTTCTCCGAACTTGATCAACACGAACCTTCACTCTCACGTACACTACACGTATACAAATAATGCATTCTAAGTATGATGAAATACATGACATGATGCATGATATGCAACATGGATGAAACAACTTAATTTCACATTAACTTGAGTACAACTTTCCTTCATGGTATAGTTGCATCAAGAGATCATAGGTAATAACTACGATGATATCGGATAACGCTACGCAATCAACGGAATTGAATTGCCGAAGGTTATTAGGGTTAATGACCTAGGGTCATCACTTAATTCCAAAACCAATCAACCCTACTAGCGATTGGGAATTACTAAGGTTATTAACCATTTTTACGGTTGTTGAAAGCCACTAATTAACTTGCTAATAAGAGATTAATTTATTACTACACATGTGATGATAACTACTACTAACACTATACAATCTAGCCATGAATCATTAAGTTTGTAATGACCCATGGACTTCAATTAATTCCAAAAAGGGAATCAACCTAAGTGAAGCATATCACTAATTACATTAAGCACTTATTATTTATTTAATCATGTGAGTAACTCTATTGCTAAGCTACCCATGATCATGCCATGAACCAGAGGGGGTTGATGATTCATAGACTTCACTGAACGTCAAAAGTCACCCAAAGGTAATTAGTGAATTAACTAAGTTTACTAATTATTTATTAACTATTTTTACAGTCATTAAACATGGTAGAAATTAGTTATTAAATAAACTCCTTCAAAACAGTACCAAAATTCTAGTGGAAGTCACTTTTTACATGAAAAGCTTACTCCTAATTTTTCATGATTTTTGGATTAATATTTTATTCTACAAAAAGTCAAACATCAAGCATTTCTTAATTAAAGCATAGAATTATTGAGCATAACAAAAGTAATCAACATGCTACAAACATATTTTTTTATGAAACTACACATCATGAGGATCACACACATATTTTCTCATATTTTTATTTGCCCAAAATATTTAATTATGAAATTAGCAAAATCAGGAAAATGAAATTCTTTTTTGAAAAAGGAAAACACTATACCCTTTCTCTCTTGGACCGGCGGCCCAAAGCCCAACCGGCCAGCCGGCCTGCTGGCCTAGTCCCGCGTGTGCGTGGCCTGCTTGGGCGTGGCCTAGCTGGCCCTTCTCCCTCTCTCTCGTGACAGGCAGCCCAAATTTCCTTCTTCTTCTTCCTCGGTCGAATGGCGCCGGGCAGGCTAAAGCTTGGCCGGGCGATGGCCGAAGGCTGGCCGACGGTGGCCGACCAGGCTAGAAAGGGCTATAGCCAGAGACGCACCTCGCTAGGGAGTTGGATGGCCGATTTGGGGCATGGTGGAAACATGGCGGAGCTCATGGCGGAACGGCGACGATGGTCATGGCGGCGCGGTGGCGGAAACGACACCACCGGAGTCAATCGACCCCGTTAGGGATTGAGGAGGGCTCAGGGAACACTCCGCGACTCTCTGCTTGTTTTGGTTGAGGCTGTGGTGGAACAGAGGGGGGTCAGCCGCGACGAGACGGAGTTCGGTGGCGCAGCCCGGGCGGCTGCGTTCGCTGGGTCGGTCGCGGAAGCGAAAGCAAACTTGCGAGCCGACGAGAAGCAAGGGCTCAAGGCGATGCTAGGGCGCTGCTTGATTGGCCGGAGACGCCCGGGCGATTCAGACCGCGCAAGCGGCGGGCAATGGCGCTGCTTCCGGCCGCAATAAGAAGGCGGCGGCGTGTGGCCGATTCCGATGATTACATGAAGCGCGGTTGGGTGCAATCGATGCGCGAGGAGCTAACGGGCAGTGTGCAAGAGATGGAGGATGTTAACAGAGAGACGAGCGCGAATTTGCCGGGCGTGGAGACGAGCACGGCGGCGGTGCAAAGGGAGGAGAAGGAGGAGGAAGATGACCTGTGCTCGGTTTTTATAGGGCAAGAGGGGTCAGGGAAGTAGCTGGCGTCCTCGTGAACCCGGCTACGTGGTTGGGCGTGCGGCTTCTCCGGTGAAGGCGCGGGAAACGCCACGGCGGTGGCGACCGGCCGGCATGGGCACGGCAGAGGAGAAAGGAGCAACGTGCCCCCCCCCGATCTATCAGAAAGGAGAGATATTTTCCTTTTCCTTTTCAAATTACTCCAAATATTTGAACTGTACTTAAAATTTTCCAAAAATACAGATTGCTCAAAATTTTATGCTCTACAACTTTCATTGAACAAGTTCTGTAAAATTCCAAATATTTTTGAATTTGCAGTTTGAATTTGAAAAAGGACTTAAATTCTAACTTTTGGGATTTCAAAATTACTTTCAAATTTTGAATAAAGATGAAAATCTCCAAAAAGAAAAGTTGTTCCATTTTTGAAGATCTACATCTTTTATTAAGAGAGTTTTGTATGAAACTGAATAATTTTTTAATTGGAGTTTAAAAATCAAAAAGGGGTTTAATTCTCATTTGACAAACTTTTGAAATTACTTTTGATTTTATTCAAAAACTTGAAAAACTTTATTTACCAAACTTGTAGAGCTCAAAAAGATGCACAATCTGTATTTTAGAAGTTTTCCCAAATTTTGAATATTTTGAGCACAATTTGAAAAGGGGCAAAAGTGCTTTTGAAATTCGGGGTCTTGAAATGGAATTTCAGATTGATTCTTTAGGCAATTAATTAATGATTAATTGGTGACCTTGGGACCTAACCAATAGCACATTTTCAAAGTATAAAGTTTGTACTTTGAAATGGTGCCAAGGGTTAGCAACTTTTATTTAGAAAATTAATTATGGTTAGCTCCTCAAAAGTAAATTTGAAATACAAATTCGCACACTTAGCCACTTGGGTTAGGTTTGGGGATTTGCATTCCAATTTCAAATTTGATTCTTTCTTTTACATTGTTTGACTTATAAAACATGGTTGAAATGTTAAACATAGTTAGTCAAACACTCTTGCACTCCAAGATTGATTTTTATGTTAATCATCTTTAAAATCTTAATTAAGCATTTATGTGGTAATTAAATGATTATACACACATATACCATATATAAGGAGCTCAGGGATTAGGGTTTCATGTAAGCATGCATATCAAGCTCAAATAAAAGATCATTTAGCAACCACTTTCTTTTATTTGCTTTGATTAACCTAAAATAATTAACCAACCATCTCAAGTCATGTTAAGCACATCACAAAATACTTAAACATATAAGGATGAGTAACACCATGAAACGTAATAATGTGATGATGCTTAATGATTAACTGAATGATGCTTAATGCATAAAATGATGACATGGTGGGTTTAGGTTAACGTAACACCGGGGGTGTTACACTAACTTCGGCGAGGTCGTCTCCACCTCCAGATCCGCATCTTCCTCCACGCAGTGCAAGCATTGGGCCACACTGGTGGGGGCAGGGAAGGAGCGGAGGGGTCGGAGGCAGTGGCGGAGCCAGAAATTCTGCATAAGGGGGGCCGGTCAAAGAGTTTCAATATAGGATAATGATGTGTAGCTTAATTGTTTAGATTTTCGCTCTATGATTAAGCTCTATTTTCCTAGATATACTTCTTTATTTGATGATTTAACATGCTTGCTATTTTTTCCATGGTAGACGACCATTTCTATCAACGTTAGAGCATATATGATGACTGATGAATTAAAATTTGCTGACGTAGTATTTCGGAAGTGCTCATACCCGTAGTATGTGACCGTTCTGTCGACAATACGATGCTTGTGATGACTCACGAATGTTAAATCAACCGTCTAAGTATTTGAAAGCGCCCATATAGTGGAGTAAGACGTGTGTTTGTTTATAGATGTGAGTATGTATGTATATATATGAGCGTCTACATCTATAATGTGATTTATAATAATATAAGGTAATGACAAAATTATTATTACTAGTCAAGTATGCGATCAAGAAAATATAAAGTGTAATGAAACATAAGTATTCTAGTGGAACAAAAAATGTGAATAGATGTATATGTTCTAATACGTGGACAAACAAATTTTGGATAAATAAAAATACTTTATCATAATTGTATTCTATCCAAATTTATTGTCAAGAGGATATTATTAGATATATATAACAAGATCTAATTTATTATTTTCTTTTAATATAAATATAGATTGTTAAATTCTATATACATATTGTAAAGTATTGTTGGGGGGGGGCCTCGCCAGCCCCCCCCCCGCCTCCGCCAGGGGGGGGGGGGCGGAGGATGGCAACGATGCGGGAGGACAGAGCCTGACGGTACTACTTCCTCTATGGTGCGGAGGACGGAAGGGGAGAAAAAGGAAAGGAACGATTCCTCCGAAATGAACTTGCTTTGCTTTCCTGCGCTTTTCAGATTCCTATGGGTTTCCTTTCTTCTCCCCGTTAGCTAAAGGAGCCCTAAAGGTGGTTGCGAACCAGCAAAGTGGAGGAAAATACGAAGAAGGGCGGCGGCGAGCTGACCCCTGCTAGTAGGTGATGAAAGACGAATAATAAGGTACGGTGGCTAAGAAGGTACTCTTTTCGTATAGAAAATAGATGTCGTTTTGGATAAGATTTAGATCAAATATTAAAAATATAAATCATGAATAACTTTTAAGTTGTTGTGTTTTAAAATGTGAAAACCATATAAATAGATTTGTCTTGGAAAATACTTTCGTAAAAGTATAAACATATCACCTTATGATGCGTATTTTAATAAAAATATAAAGTCAAAATTATACTTTGGAGACCGTGTCATTGTCTAAAACGACATGTATTTTCTATACGGAGGGAGTATCTATTTATTATAAAAGAATTGCTTGTAATCACTTCAAGTCCAAGTATACTACATCCATCTTTTTTTGGGGGGAAAATACGTTGAAATACACTCCTGTTTCACATCCCAGTTTTTAATTTCATCCTCCACCTCCCTTGTGGTATTATGGCATGGACTAGTGCTGCTGCTGCATGTGAAGTCTCATCTCAGCGCCGCTGGTTTCCACCACCGTCAGCCTGGTATGGCGGCGCACACAGTGCGTTGGACAACTTGAGCTCAAGCTCGAAGGTGCACACACCCCCCACACCCCATGTGCTCGATCTGCTTCTCGGCCTCTTGCAAGTTTGCAACCATGCATTCGTGCAGGCTATAGCTATAATAATAATAAAAACTCCAGCAGACAGCTGCACACGACCTTCATTCAATCTCTGTGCATGTAGATGATGATATCACTCCATACATGACGGCGATATCGAGCTGAGCACATGAACAAACGATTCCCTGGGTCCGTACTGCAGCCGAGATCGATTCTCTGCATGCACGCATGGTCTCAGTGTATGAGTAGTGCAGTGAGACAACGCACTTGTGTTGTCTGATGATTGCCCAAGAATGCCTCATCTTGACATGGTCGTGGTCTCGTGGTCGGCCCCTCATCACCGGGCAAAGTGCAATGCATCCGTACTGATACATGTTGCCCTGCAGCACGCTGGCCCCATATGTCTACTCGACTAGCTAGCTACTGTTGCAAGATCAAGATGATGCATGTCGATGGTACTGATGCGAATTGAAATACTTTTCAGAGACATTACTCACTGGTGCGCCGCAGTGAAGCATGTGATCGACATATGCCCAGCTTGAGCTTGATCGATGATCAGCATCAACAAGCTGGAAACTGCTATACTGTAGTAGCACTGCAGTAGTCAGCACATACTGCAAGTAGTGCCACTACTACTGCCTCCTCCATCATTCTTGGTCTTGATTGCCTAAAGCTATTCTTCTTTATTTGGTAGGTGTAGTTGCCTGCCATGCCAAGGTTGGTTGGCAGGTTGGTTGGCTCCATGCTGATACTGAACTGGTAGGTCTGAGCTATAAAAATGCAACCTTGGCTTTGGCTCTCTCACAGTCACAGATCGCCACAGCACTCTTCAGTCTAAACAGCATACTGTACATCTAGCAGCAGTACAGTAGAGTACAGCAGCTCCGTGCTCGGTCGTCTTCATTCAGTAGCTAGTGAAATCTTGCTCGATCATGGCGGGGAAGCTGGGGCACCTGATGACGAGGCTGCACCTGGCGAGGAGCCGATCGCCGGCATCGGCAGCGGCAGACGTGCCGCGGGGACACCTGGCGGTGTACATCGGCGAGGGGCGGAAGAGGCTGGTGATTCCGACGGCTTGCCTCAGCCACCCGGTGTTCGTGACGCTTCTGAAGAGGGTGGAGGACGAGTTCGGCTTCGATCACCGCTGCGGCGGCCTCACCATCCCTTGCGCCTCCGAGAACGATTTCACCCACATCGTTGGCGCCGCCGTGGACGAGCACCACCACCGCCACCACCACTGATGAGTGATGATTGTGCCCGTGCCGAGTCCGGTGCATCAGGCTGAGCAGATCATTAGGTTCCACTTCCAGTTCCAGTTTACCTTGGACAAAATTGTTTTTGGAGTGTCGTAGCACCAATGTTCTGTTACTAAGTGTAGCTAGTGTTTGGATTCCTTGACCCTGTAAAGATTATGATTGGAAATTGGAATGAGCTCTTCTCTCACTCGGGGTGTAGTATCTGAAATCAGTGGCAATGGTACTCCAAGCCATCAAAATTCAGGAAGCGTTTCCAAGCCCGCCTCTGGCGCGCTGTGCTCTGCCTTCTCAAGAAGACCCCCTCCGCGCGCCCCTACCAGGGTCGACGACGACCTTATGATCGCTGTCCTTGAAGATCAAGGCCTGGCTCGTTTGGCAGCTTGGAGATGGTTACTCTTAGATTACTCAGTTGTTGCATAGACGTCAGATCTGAAAGCATACACGTGTCCCTCGTTCAGCTAATTGCTACCTCTACTCATATCGTTACCAGATAGGCCTCGTTTGGCACAAATCTAGCTCAAAGATCGATAAAATATTTAAGTTCATATACCAAGTTTAAATAATTTGTAATTTTTATTTAATCTTATTGATGAATTTAGTCATGTAAATATACTTAACATGTACATCCAGAGTTTCCTAAGCTATGAATGCCCACCTTTACGAAAAGACCTCTGGCCACCTCTACAGCCTCCCTTCTATGCCTCTCCATTCCCCACTTCACCTCCTCCCATGCTCTCCCATCTATATATTGAACTGGCGGATTGGGTTGTTGGCTGCCCGGGCGCAATAGGGCTAAATCCGGTGCCTCTGCCCCCCCTCCTGGCGTTTGGCGCGGCGGCGGCTCCTCTGGTCCATGGCCAGCATGACGCATGGTTGGGGCTGGGGCATGCGGTCGTGCCCCGCGTGGTGCTGGCACGCCGACAGGTGGCCACTGCTTGGCGGCGGCAGTGGTGCAAGGGACCAAGACCGTGGATCTGGCCCTCCCTCAGTAGGGTGGTGCTAGCGTGTGCGGTCGTAGCGTGTTGTGCTGTCGCTGGTGAATGAAGCAGGCAACCGCAGTGCAGACACCCGAATCCATGGTGCAGGAGCCTAAGTATGTGGCTCTGGGTGGTAAGGCGCTCGTAAGCGTTTCTCAGGGGTCACATGCCTAGGATGGTGCATGTCCTTTGTCTTTGGCAAGCAAGATGGATTCGGGGGCCCTCTATGGTTGAATCCCGTGCCCGCACCCTGTCCGGGGTGGCGTCGTCTGCCGATGTCACTACCCTTCATAAAGGCACTGTTGTTGAGCCCCTGCTCCATCTTCCGCCTCTCACTGAAGTCTCCCACCTATCGTTGTTGTGTGTGTTTGTGCTTCAAGCTTCTCTTCGCATTGGTCTAGCTAGCGACTTTTTGTGTTGTTGTAGTCATTCGGACATCCATAGTGGATACTTTGCCACTACCACTCTTTTTCTCGACAAATGCTTTGTCGTTGTTGCTGCTCGGGCGGATGTTTTGCCATTGATGTACCTTTGGTCACCCCTCTAGCAAATGCTTTGCTGCTAAGTGCGGATTTGCCATCTTCTCTAGCAGATGCTATGCCACCATCGTCGCTTTGATCTCCCAGGCAGATGCTTTGCCACCAAGGTGCTTAGTCGTTTTTTTTCTAACGAATACTTTGCCGTCATTGCTTCTTGAAGCTCATCTCGTTCATTTGGGGTGGATATTTCGCCGCCACGGTTTTCCTAGTCCGTCTTCTTTCTTTTGCTGTTTTGTATGTCTTTGGGACTACTGCGATAATCCTAGGATTACTTGCATATCCTTATAATGTTTCGAAGCTCTAATTCATCTTGATGAAATATATATGGCCTGAGAAAAAAATAGAGCTCTACCAAAGATGGTCCTGTAGCTTCGTTGCTGTTTGGCGATTTGCTAGTAACACGTTACTAATGAACTGCTTCTCGTTCGCACGCTCCGGGATTTGGCCTCGCTTCTGCTCGACATCCAGCTCGACAGCCGTTCCACCTGACCTCTGCCCTAAGTTCGTAAACCCTTTGTGTCTCCACATGCATATGTAGACGACGCTTCCTGAAATTTGATGGCTTGGAATACCATTTCCATTATATTGCCACGGGTCTCTTCGGATACTACACCCTGGGTGAGAGAAGAGCTCATTCCAATTCTCCAATCATAATCTTTACAGGGTCAAGCAATCCAAACACTAGCTACATTTAGTAACAAAACATTGGTGCTACGACACCCCAAGAACAATTTTGTCCTAGTCCTAGCCAGCTGGAACTGGAAGTGGAATCTCTAACGATCATGTGCGGCTCGATCGACGGGACTCAATCGGCGCGGGCTGTGGGCACGATCATCAGTCATCAGTGATGGCGGTGGCGGTCGTCCATGGCGGCGCCGACGATGTGGGCGAAGTCGCCCTCGGAGGCGCAGGGGATGGTGAGGCCGCCGCAGCGGTGGTCGAAGCCGAACTCGTCCTCCACCCGCTTCAGCAGCGTCACGAACGCCGGGTGGCTGAGACACTCCGTCGGGATCACCAGCCGCTTCCGCCCCTCGCCCACGTACACCGCCAGGTGGCCTCGCGGCACGTCCGCCGCCGCCGCTGCCGCTGCCGGCGATCGGCTCCTCGCCAGGTGCAGCCTCGTCATCAGCTGACCCAGCTTCCCCGCCATGAAGAAGATTTATCACTAGCTAGTAGCTACTGAATGAACACCGAGGATTGAGCTGCTGTACTACTGCTACAAGATGATTGCTGTGTTTAGACTGAAGAGCTGTGGCGATGTGTGACTCTGAATGTGAGAGCCAAAGCCGAGGTTGCATTTTTATTTATAGCTCAGACCACGCAGCATGGAGGCATGGAGCCAAATAAAAAAATAGGACTTTAGGCAATCAAGATCAAGAATGATGGAGGCCAGTAGTGGCACTTGCAGACTTGCAGTATATACTGTAGTACTACTCCAGTACTACAGTACTGCAGTTTCTTGTTGGTGATGATCATCGATCAAGCTGGGCATGTCGATCACATGCTCCACTGCGGCCGGCGGCGCACCAATGAGTGAGATGTCTCTGAAAACTATTTTGAATTCGCATCTACTCCATCATCGACATGATCTTGATAGCTAGCTATCTTGCAACGGTACGGATGCATTGCACTTTGCACGGTGATGAGGAGGAGGGGGCCGACCACGACGACTACCATGTCAAGATGAGGCAGCAGCTCTGCCCAGGCGGGCGGACGGCGGACGGCCGGTCCATTCTTGGGCAATCAGACAACACCAGTGTGGATGCGTCGTCTCACTGAATTCATACACTGTGAGACCATATGCGCGTGCATAGTGATATCATCTGCGTGCCCAGAGAGTTTGAAGGTGAGGTAGGCCGTGTGCAGCTGTCTGGGACATTTTTTTTATAGCCTGCACACGAACGGTTGCAAACTTGCAATCGGCCGAGAAGCAGGACGAGCACATGGGGTGTGGGTGTGTGTGCACCTTCGACCTCCAACAAAGTTGTCCAACACACTGTGTGCGCCGCCATACCAGGCTGACGGTGCTGGAATGGAAACCAGCGGCGGCGAGATGAGACACTTCACATGCAGCAGAAGCAGCACGAGTCCAGAGCACAAGTTATAGGTTGGAGGATGAAATTTAAAATTGAGATGTGAAACAGGAGTGTGTATATTTCAGCGTATTCTTTTTTTTCCAAAAAAGGTGGATGCAGTATACTTGAACTTGAAGTGGCTACAAACAAAATAGTGGATGTAGTATACTCGTATTTTATCACCTACCAACAGGGCTCAGCTCGCGGCCGCCCTTGGTCGTTTTTTTTTTCTTCCTCTCTTTGCTGGTTCGCCACCAACTTTGATTCATTGCATTGTGTCACTTTTTTTTTTTTCACAAGAGCATGGGACTCTTTGCATTGGTTAGACATAGACCGTTACATCATCACAAAATCCAACGGTGTATATTTTTTCTTTTTATCCATTAAATCTTGTAGACCCTCTCAATGAACATGGAGGGCTCCTTTTAATTATTTCTGTTGTATTAATATAATAGATTGGAGGAAAACCATGAGACTTCTGCTGTTCAGATTCTACAAGTGTAGCGTAGAAATAAGAAAAAACTGAGTCTATCTACCTGGCTTTCGTGAGTTTCATCCTATTTTATAGCGATTTTTTGACAGTACGATGAAGATCCAAAAGCCTCCATCTCTTCTTCTATCTCTAGACCCACTGGAGAATTCGCCTCTGCCACCATCCACTGCCTCTCTGACCAAACCCTACCATGCCCTAGAAGGCCTCTCTCTTCCCCACCCTGCTGCCATCGTCTCCGGCTTTGATGGGAGCCTCCATTGCACCGAATTGGCCCAACCGCCATTACCATTGCCAGCTCCCATAAACCACCTAGCCGCCATCCCCAACTCATGGAGTGTCTGCCTTCCTCTTGTTGGCCCCTTATATACCTGCCGGAGTTGGAGAATAAAGAGGGGGATAGAATCGCCAGAACCCGCCGCTGCCGCCTAAGGGGAGAGAGGGAGGAGTCGTGTAGGGCCCAAACACATGGGCATCGTGGGCACTCCAAATCAAATGGCAAGCGCGTGCATTGGGGAAGAATCGGATGACCTTTAAATTGGATGTTTGGATTGCTTCAAAACACCCGGCTGTGGTATAGCATTTCTGAAAAGGGTTTTGCTACGGTACATCTAAATGACCGTGGACCATTCATTTGGGTTGATCTAAATAGCTATTACCTCCTAAGAAGTAATACAAGAAATATATTTTTATTTAAAAAAATAGGCAAAATATCTTGCAAAAATAGAAATAAATCTTGCAATTAGATCTAACATGGAGACTAACATATCCGTTGAGAGATCTAACGTGACAAACTTAATTTTCTGTGACTCACGTACATGACAAATTGTGTGACCTCCAATATTAGCAAACAGTATGGTGCATATGTGATATATCATAATTTTGGGCTTTGCTACGGTACATCCAAATGTCTATCTCAATTCTCAAAAGATACAAGTTTATATCACTCTACGGAATGTGTGGTGAGGCCGGTAGAGGGTCAGCCTAACCTCACTTTACATTAGGCCAGACATGTACATGAACACACTATATGTATTTTTAATGCTTTTTACACAGCCAAAGAATCACAAAATCACATGTTAATCAAGAAAGACATAGGAGAAAGATATTAGAGCATACAAGAACGTAACAGCATATCATATATAGCATCTAGTAGCAACGCTGCTTGAGCGAGACAAGAGTCTTAAAGATGCCGACAAGGACGCCGGTGACGGACAGCAAGGCGGCGATGAACCTGTAGTAGTTGTAGACGAACTTGTACACTTTGATCCTCACCGACCGATGGCGCTTGTACGACTCGATCTCCTCCAGAACGGCGAAGTAGCGGCGGCCGAAGCGCAGGTGCTGGCCGAGGTCCTTGAAGAACCCCAGCACCTGCTTGTTGCTGAGGGCGCCGTGCACCAGGCGGCGCCGCCGGAGCTCGTGCACGTCCTCCTTGCGGTCCATGAGCATCGCGAGCACCGACAGGTACGAGCTCACCACGAAGCCGTCCGTGTCCCTGACCGCGCCGGCGGTGCTCGCCTCCAGCGCCGCCATGTTGACGAGCCAGCACGCGGTGACGTCGCTCAGGAACACCGGCGACAGCGACAGCTTGCCGTACAGGGGGCACCGGCGGAGGCGCATGTCCCCGAACCACGCCTTCTTGCTCGGCGTGAGGACGACGCCTATCTCCGCGAGCTCCACGGCGCTGCTGGACCACGACGACGAGAAGCCCGTGTACTTCACCACCTGCTCGGGCATGCAGCCCACTTGAGTGAACCTGAGGAGGCCGAGGAGATGCGGCGGCGGCAGCTTGTACTGTTCGGTGCTGCCGCCGACGCCGACGTCGACGCGGCTTTCTTCATCGCCCCGCGTCGTCTTGGCCAGCGCCGCCGGGATGCATCCACAGTGCATCCACCGGCGGCAGCGGCGGCCGTCCTTGGGCTTCCTTCCCTTCCAGGGGAGGAACTTGTCGCCCATCCCGTCGACGAACCCGCGCACGTTGACGAACATGAACTCTTTGAGCGCTTCGAGCACCAGCCAGGGGATCTGGTTCTCGAGCAGGAAGATGTCCTTCTGGATGCTGGGCCCCGTGGACAGCGTCATCCGGTTCTGCAGCACGGGCGGGGGCGGCGCCGTCGTGTTCGTGTCGTCTTCGTCATCGTCACCACCGGCGACCATGTACTGCAGCAAGAAGCAGCCGTCGAGGAACATCATGGCGGCGAACTCGGCGTCGCCGAGGCCCACGACCGCGGGGTCGTCGGCGTCGTAGCAGGCCCGGGCGGCGCCCGCGACGGAGCGCACCTTCTCGTACACCTCCTCGGTGGAGCGGCCCGAGCGTTTGCAGAGGTAGTAGGCGGCGGCGAGCTTGACCTCCTCCATCTTGTTCAGGTGTGGCGAGCCATGATGGTACGGGCCGATGGCCACCACGCTCGGCACAATGTAGCGGTTGTTGTCGCCGCCGATTCCTCGCAGGCTGCGGGGGAACCGGTGGATCTTGGTCTCCACCTCGGAGAAATCGGCCTCCAGCCTCGCCGTCGTCGTGGACATCCTCTCGGCAATGGCCGGGAGTTCGGGGAGGTCGTCGCGGATGAGTATTGTTCTTGTGTCAATGTCCATGGCGGCAGGATTATTGAGTGGGGAACAGGAGTCGTTTCAACGTTGCCAAGCACATACGTGCAGCAGCTTATATGCATGCATGGTTTCGCTGCTAGACAGGCTCCTCTAGGCCATGTATAAACTTATTTTAAAATATATATAGATGCTAATTTTATTTACAAAGCGAAAACAAATCCAATAATATATTTTTAATTTAACATGTCTGATAATTATCGAGAAACAATTAGTCTAAAACATCAATATATTTGTACTTCTAACTTCTAAGACTAATACATTACCTTAAGAAAGAATAGAACTCCATCTTATCTATTGCTCCTCATAAAAAGATACTTCTTTGGGCATTTCATGATGATTCCTTTGGCTTGCAACAGCTGTCAGATACTCAGAGTGATCGCTGAAGCATGCAATGTTGTTCTTAACTCGGATCCCTTGCCTACATTAGTTGCTTACGTCTGGTTCCAAGTGTCACTGTGAGCCTAGCTCGGTTCATCTTCATCATCAGCATGCTCGGCCTGGTCCCGCTGGTATTTTTAAACACGCACACACACAGAGACACTGACAAACTCTTGACTCTCCTGTGCGCTGCTACTGCTAGAGTGCCTGAAAGCAGCATCGACAAGGCGTGTTGTTCAGGTATCTGAAAAAGCATCGGTCGCCGGCCTGACTTCTTGCCGACGGGAAGGAGGATGCTGCCCTCGTTGCTTGTTTTTGGTGCATGACAACGACCAGCTGGGCCCAAATTTATCCTACCGCTAGGACCACTATTTAAGTGCCTAAACATCTACTATAATGGACCCACGCGGCCACGCACCAATAGCTTACGTAAGCAAAAGGTAAAACACACATTGTTTAGAAGATATATCAAATTAGCGCATATTTGTACAATAGACATGATATGAAAACACTACAAGAAACTTGTTACATGATGGAAAATTTCTGTCACGGATCAGCAAAAAACCGTCACTATGTAGCATCTGTGATGGTTTCAGATATCATCATAGATTGAGCATCATGAATTAACTCCCGTGACGGTTTTTTCAAAACCATCACGGATTATAGAATTGGTTACGGTCTTAGACCGTCACGATAGAGCCCAAGGCCTAGTTAGCCCAGTCCAAACCCATTTTCTGTGACAAAAAATAACCGTCACAGATGAATTGCCACATCATCATGGATGCTTATATGGCTGCTTACGTGGATGATGACGTGAATGATGACATCACCATCCCAGCCCACTTGCTAACAGCCCAACATCAAAGATGGGCCATTTTTTAGCCTGTTTTCAGCCCATTTACGATCAATGTTCAGCCCATTTATAATCTACTTTCAGCCCATCTATGATCTATGTTCAGCCCATTTACATTCTGGTTTAATTTTTTTTTCACCCAATTATCATAGCACATGCGGCATACAGCCCATTATTAATAAGTTTATTTTATTACAATATTATCCATCAACACATTGCGTTCATATCATAACCAGTACACAATCCGCTTAAATCAATAGTCAAATACATAATTTACATACGCCATAGCATTTCAATAATAATGACAAATAGATTATGATATTTTATTAACAGCTATTCCAAAAAAAATGCCAGCAGGATTCTATCTTGTCTTCAACCAGCACATGTAGACGGCAGAATCAAGTTTCTTGGATTTTCCTGAAATTAGAAAAGAAAAACAGAAGTTAACTACTTGTACATCAGCAACTCACATAAAGCCAATCTAATATTCTAATTAGCCAAGTGAACAAATACTAAAAATGCTGACAACCAAATGTGTTAGACTACTTGTACATCAGCACCTAGCATACTTATTTTAGTTTTCACAGAAATGTCAAGACCTGTAGGTTACTTCTATAGTGTGTATTACAGAATCAAATGTATGTTTTAGGCAGCAGAAAAGAAAAGCTGATAATGTAAGCTAATTGAGCAGCTTACCTTATTTTACTTAGTTTTATACAGGCAAAAACATATAGGCAAACAATGACCTTGCAGGACATACAATTAATGCTTCCTACAAACTAGACATAGTTAGCCTGGCAAATCATTCGGGCATAGTTAGTGCTTCCTACGAACAGGACACATAGTGCAGTAGTGCATTGCCTTGCTAAGACAGAAAATTGTACCTTTGAGCTTCCCAAAGACCCATTTTGCCTTTTCCATCTAGCTCAAAAAATGCTGCAGGTAGAACAAAGGCAGTCAGTTTGGTCACGTGATGCTACTGAACTTAACAGTTATCATCCAAAATTGAAATTGATCTACTACTTCGTCACCCAAAAAAAAAGGACTAGTTCAATCAGAGAGGGATTTTCTTTTATCACTCAACTAGTACTTGCTACGAATAAAACACAATGGGGACAAATTTACTGCAGCCACATGGAATCAGGAAAAGATGCAAATGAGATTAATCCACTAATAGATGTAACTGACACGAACAAGAAAAAAACAGACTTCACATTAGCACAGCCATGCGACTAGTATCTCCTGTCTCTACTTCCCTGTGATTGGATAAAGATCGAAGGCAACAGATCCAACGCAACGCAATGGCCTGGAGGCTGGAGCAAGCGATTGCGCGCAGAGCATCGCACGGGCCAAATGAAAAAAATCGAATAGAAAATGACTCACCAGGCCTTCCTTGATATGGTTATTTGCATGGTAACCGGTAAAACTATAAACTATATATGAACACCAAATCAAGGAAATGGTCACTTAGTTTCAGTTTTCTTGGTAAATATTTTTGAGGGTATGGTTTGGTCCGGTGATAGTTATACTAACCTGTTCATATGCAACATAACACGAACACCCAGGTAGTGCAGTTGTCAGGTAGATTGGCTTCCAACCTTGGGGGTCCCAAGTTTGATTCCTGAAGGAGTCATCTATTTTTTTCACTTTTTTAGGCCATCTGCTGCAAGTATTGAGCTAGCCCACTGCAACAGTGTCAGAAAAATAAAAGAGATAGGCCACGCACATGGGAAAAAAAGAGAGAGCCACAAAAAAAAAAATCTAATCTATGAGCTTTATAAATTTTGCTCCTTCTTGCATTTCCATAGGGTGCTTCATTCAAATCCGGTTGGATGAATTTTATTTCTATTTGTCAGTAATTCCACAGTATAGTATGGTGAAAATTTCACTATTTAATCCTACTAGATCCTTAGTCTAGTGGATTTTTTATTTGGTTGTGAATCCCCACGTTCTAGGTTCGATTTATAACAGAGACATACTCTCTCTGTTCCTAAAAGCTGCAACTTCTAGAATCTGTACCAGTCATTTTTTTTTAACTTTGACTAACTTTGTAGAAAAAAGCATCAATATATATGACATAAAATGAATATTTTATAAAAATATATTGTATGATAAATCTAATGGCACTAATTTGGTACCATACATCTTAGTGTTTTTTCCCTAAAAATTGATCAAAGTTTATAAAATTTGACTTATTGCAGTTTTTAGAGACGGAGGGAGCATTTTATTTTCACGGTGCTTCGTAAGTTGCTTTGCCCTTTGCAAGGTGTGTTCGGTAAAATCTCAAAATCTGACACTAACTGAATTTGAATTTGTAGCATTGTTGCTGGCCTTGTTCGGCCGAAGAGGTTGGTCCCAGGTTCGAAAACTACGTACACCATTGTATACATGGATTTCTCTTTTCAATTTTTTTAGGTAAACTGGGTGGGCTGCTCTTTTCATTTTTTTTGGACGGCCTGCTCTTTCATTTTTTTTTTTATTTTTTTTTTGGAGTCGAGCTATCTGGGCTGGCTGAGCGGCGCTGCGGGGAAGAGGACTGCACGGCGTCGTACACCACTGTATGCATGGATTTCTCTTCAATTTTGTTTAGATGAACTGGGCTGGCTGCGCGGGGCTGCTCTTTTCATCTTTTCTTGGAGGCGAGCCTGCGGGGCTGCATGGGTTCTGGGCTGGCTGACTAGCCTGCGGGGGAGAGGACTGGGCTGTGGGCAGGCCGGCTCAATACCTGCCACTGTTTTCTTTCCTTGGCGTTTTCAGGTACAATTCAGAATCAGAATAAAAAGTATGAAAAGCCCATACCAGCATTGTGGTGGTGATATAATTTGGATATTTTCATTCACTAGGCTAGTGGTTCGATCCTCCCTGTGTGTGCGTTTTATTCCTTATTTTTACAATCTTTTATATTTTTTGTTTTTATATATTTCATATCTTTCCTCGTTCTGAAATCGACATGGGTCACTATGATGATATGAACCATTTTTGGGTTTCATGTTTTTATTATTTTTTGTAATCACATTTTATTATTTTCTCCCATCGCACCAAATATAGCGGTTCTATTGTTTTGTGCTCTTGAGTTTTAGTCCCACTTCACTGATTTTTTTTATGTTTCTCTTTGCACCAAAAAAATATGATAGTGGACCTATTATTTTGAGCTAACTAGAGTATGATGAATGTAAACACATAGACTGTGACGGATAGGATAAAACCGTCACGAAGTTAGTGGGCTCAATATCCACCGGTGTAGATCCATGACGAAAAATATATGACCATCACAGATTGCACACTACTAGTGACAGTCTCTAAATCATCACCGAGAATCCGTCACAGATTAAGAGGTTTGTAGTGAAACATAAAGTGGTGCAAAATAAGTATCTAATCTAACTATAGACGATTGTTTGGTTCAGGCATATGCCTATCATATCATCTACATTGACAAGTGAACCTAAATGTAAACATGAAAGTTTGGACATATAAAATCAGTATGGGATGGAATATCGAACTATAATTTATTTGTAAACAAAAAATTATAACAGGGAACACAACATATTAGAGAAATTGGTTTTTTTGTGTCTTGTGGCTGGTTTTTCATCTCTTTTAGTTGTATATTTTGTGTTTGTGTATTCACTTAGGGGCGTTTTGGTTGGACCCTTGGTACTAGAAACTTGGCCAAGCATATTTATACACATCTTCATCCTAGACTGCCAAAAAACCAACGCCCAGGATTGTTGCCTGGCAAGCAGCTTTTGCTAGCTCCAAACCAAATAGACTCTTGTTCTCTATCAGTACATGTCCAACAAATTTCTTACCTAGTTATGGCTTGATTGGATTTTGTTGGGAGCACATGGGTGGAAATCTAATTCAATTAGGCAGTCCCAATGCTAAAAATCATATGTAGTTTCTATGATTATTAATTTACATAGAAATGACTTCTTATTAAATAAATATTATCTCATCTCTCTTCTTTAATTGTTGTGTCATGTCATCTTTTTGCTTAGTTGACACTTCAATTAATGAATATAAAAATCATCTAGTGTCATGGTTGGGAGTGCTTTCACTTATCCTACCACTGCACTTGTAATGCATCAGTTGGTATGCTGCTCGTTGTAAAAGTTAAGTTGAGTCTTAACTGATAGTTAAGTGGTTTGGCCAATTTTTTTAGTAAGTCTATTAGAGAAATTATGTTACCAAATGGCCTATTAGCTCAGTTGGTTAGAGCGTCGTGCTAATAACGCGAAGGTCGCAGGTTCGAGACCTGCATGGGCCAGAATTTGAATCTTTTTTTTCTTTTTTCTATTTTTTCTTTTTTCCTTTTTCTATTTTTTCGTGTTTTCTTTTTTTCCTTTTTCTATTTTTTCATGTTTCCTCTGTATACTTTCTGTTTTGTTTTGTACAACGTTCCCTATTTGAATCTTTTTCTTTTTCCTTTTTTTATTTTTTCATGTTTCCTCTATATACCTTCCCTCATCCATCAAGGAAGTACATATTTGGGACTGCATCAAACTACAACTCCTCTCAAGCCAGCTGGATGCACTCCGAGCACTGGAGATTCGAAAGTGCCCAGAGTTGAGATCACTGGAATCTACCTCCGGAGAGCTCCAAATGCTAGAAGTCCTCAATCTTCATGGTTGTGAAAGCCTAGCACCAATATTGCCTAATGGGCCACATGCATACTCATCTCTTAGTCGAATTGGAATTGGAATTAGAGATGAGTATGCATGCTGTAAGATCGTGCAGTTGTCCCATGCTGTAGTAGATTTCTCCCAAGGCAAGGAAGGAAATCTCACAGTAGCTGAATGTCTGAATGCGACGCGACAGGCAAGGAAAAGGAGGTCTTTGGAGTGGAGTGCCTGCCAACCAGGCCAGGCATGCAGCCACCGTACCGGGAGAGAGGGAGTGTGTGTGTGGTATCTAGAAGGTCCACGTCCACGGTCGACTAGCGCCTTCGTCCCCCCTTACCCTCCCTGCCTCTCCCCACTGTAAAATCGGAGTGTCGGTCGGCCATTGTCGCGCGGAAGCAGCATATGTGCCTGCCCTGCTCTGCTCCTGATCTGAATGAATCTGACCATCTGCTTTGATCTCACTTCTAAGCTCTAACAGAACTGAGGGCGTTACGTTGAGTTCATCCTTCGACCTCCACTCCACACTGGGCAGTGGGCAGTTCATCCACTGGATCTGCTAGGTAAGCTGCCTCCATCTCAAATCCTGAAATCTGCACTGGGTTTATTTCCCCTTGCTCAGCTGACCTCAATATTCACTTGTCAACCATGCCTGCTCTGCTGCTTGTGGTCTACTTTCAATCTCTTCTCACTTGTAGCTTGCTAGCTGAGCCCCATCGATCTGTGCTGCGTCTCCAGAGAAACGAGTTCCGCGTCAAGCAAGCACGATTCCCTTTCTCCAGGAGCGCAGGCGCAGGCAGCAGTACCACGTACGGATCGATCCATCTTAGGATCGGAGAGCGTCGTACGTGCCCTCTCCCATCAAGTGCTAGCTGCTCGATCTATCCTTTATTTTTTTTTTTTCAGGTTCGATATGTATGTCATTGATTTTTATCTTGCACTTATTCCATCATCACGTTCTGGATAAATCATTGTGCTTGCCTAAATGTAGATGATGCATCATGTCGATCAGTGCATAGATGATTGTGCTGGTGGAGTGTCGTTGAATTGAATAGTCACATGCTCCAGCTTGTTGCCGTTGCTGAGGCCAAGAAAAGTAGACCAAGAGGTATATATATATATACACTACTATATTGATAACATGCATATCTACATATATACACAGGATGTCTGGATGAAGAGGATGCTACTAGCTCTCTCCTCTGTTCGAATCAGATTTTTATATTAGGAAATGCTTTAACATATATGTATTCCTCTACCAGCAGAAACAAATAGATAGCAACGACAGCTACTTCATATCAGAAGCATGGAACCAGAGGATGTGACATTTCAATTATTAGAAGAAATTACAGATGGTTTCTCAGAGGAACGAAAACTTGGTGAAGGAGCATTTGGAGTGGTTTACAGGGTACGCGTGATTTTGTTGCCATGCTTCCTTAGTTTCAATAAACAAATATTACCTCTCACTCTAACCAAACCACTGTGGTGTGCTTCCCAACAATATACCTACCTACACCGCATGATCTTATTGCAGTGTGGGCAACTAACTTATCACAAGCTAAATCTGTTGCCACACCATATTCAGATCTGATAGCACTAGGTCATAACAACTGAAGCAAATCCAGTCAGTACCTGTGGTTGCCTCCCTTTTTCAAGTATCAAATGAGAAAGTAGCCAGTACATAGAAAAATGTAAGCCAACGTTTATTCAGCACTGACAACATATCTTCAACAGGGATTGACTAGAAATGCCGAGGATGTTGCTGTCAAAAAGCTTCGTGATAATGCCATCGATCTTGGCCAAAACAAGCAGTTCCAAAATGAGTTCGATAACCTCACGAAGCTTAAGCATCAAAACATTGTACGCCTTTTTGGCTATTGTTATCAGACAGAAAAAAAACCTATGGACTATTGTGGAATAGAGGTGCTTGTTGAAGAGACACACAGAGCGCTTTGCCTTGAGTATTTGCACAATGGAAGCCTTCAAAAGCATCTTTCCGGTACCCTTCATGACCATATTAGTTGTGTCAAGGAAGGAAATTGGTTTGTATATCTGTATTTGATTAATAATCCCCTTGTAATATTACTGCAGATGAGTTTTCTGGACTTGACTGGAACACGCGGTACAACATTATAAAAGGGATCTGTGAGGGTTTAAAGCATATGCATGAGGAACTGGAGGAACCTCTTTATCACTTGGACCTAAAACCTGCCAACATATTGTTAGATAAGAACATGGTACCAAAAATTGCAGACTTCGGTTTATCGAAGATCTTTGGCAGCAAAGAACTAACACGGACTACAAAAAGTCCTCTAGGAACACTGTAAGTTGAACAGCTCAAGTGGACTTATCCTTTTTTCTCATCAAACAAAATATGTGTATTACAAATTCATCGCATGTGATGCAATGCAGTGGGTACCAACCACCAGAATACATTGAAAGAGGTGAAATCTCAAAAAAATTCGACATATTCAGCTTGGGTGTTGTAATCATACAGATAATTTCAGGACCTGAGGGTTACCACAAATGTGCAAATATGCCCAGTGACAACTTTATTGATCTGGTAAGAAATGACCTTTCTATTTAGCAAGATCATTTTTTTAATCTAGTGTATTGTCACATTTACATTTGAATAGCGGCATCCTAGCTTGACAGTTTCGTTTTTCAGGTTAACAAAAACTGGAGGAATAGGTTGCGGGTCACATTGAGTGAGTCCATGCTTGAAGCATATTGTCACCAAGTAGAGACATGCACTGGTATAGCATTGAGCTGCATTGCGAAAGATAGCCATAAAAGGCTTGATATAGTGAACATCGTCCATAAGCTGAATCAGATTGAAACTGATAATGGCGAGGTAATTACCATCATTATTTATTCAGTAAAATGTTCCCTTACAAAGGCCCTGTTTGAATCCCCTTGAATTGTGCAATCCAGCTTTTAGAAGCTGGCTAGGATCCAAACACGCTCAACTTTTTACACCTGCTAGCACAATCTGGAAGTTTAGATTGTAAAATTTGGTAGGCCACAGAACCCAGCTTGCAAAAGCTAAAGGGATCCAAACACAGCTAAAGGCATTTGATGGGACATCAGTCCATTATATTTTTTAACTACGTTCTCAAACCTTTTCTCTCTCTTCATTGTACAATATTCTTGTAGTTGGTTAGGAATTCTTAGGATTCTGGAAAGTAATAATGAATTGCAGTTTTGCTCTCTAAACCTAATACTTCTGGTGCCAAAAATATTGTCTGATATGGAGAAAGACCAACCCTGACGTTGCAGCAAATTTTGTTTGTCTGCAATCGAGAGATATATTTGTCACATCTCTATGGGAATTTGATAATAGCCACCTGAAACAACAATTCAGGATTCATTATTTAATAACTAATTTGGCCAAAAGAGTAAACGGACATGATATTATTGTGTGAAACACAAGTGTTGTTATTTCAACCATCAACAATGTGCAATGTTATTTCTGCCAAATTGCACTATTATGGCGTATAGAATGAGTTGCTATGTAGGTTAATTCATGTGAGCCAAGCACACATCTAAATTTTAAGCAAATGTTTCCTTACCCATAATTATGCCACAAGTGTCTTTACACTCACCTGATAGTAGAAATGATTAATACCCTCAGCTAGCCAAAAACGATGGTTTTGCGATAATGTGAACCGATGGTACATGTATTCTATAGTAGTCTCCTGCCCAAAAATATAATTTGTTTTGGTTAAACATTCTTAAATTTCTCGCACAATTTATAAAGGATTATAGGGTTTGACAGCACAATATCAATTCTATTGGATCATTCATTAATTTGATTTATGCTTTCAATTTCAAACCATTTTATTGGATTTGTCGCTTTTCACACAAATTTTAGTGGAAGTCATATGTCACAATTGACTAAAATTACAGATTCAATGTAATATAATTTTGACTGTTTTTAATATAATTGAAAATCAATTTAAATCTTGCAGCGTCCCCAGAAAATAAATCACAGACCTGTTTCCGGGATGACAAGACATGAGAACATGAAGATGAGAATGGAACCAAATGATATCAAAGATAGAAAACAACAGTTCAACAACTTCACGAAAATCTCTAGTTGTGATGAGGTGGAATTTGTTGACGTAAGAGAAAACACATCGGATGTTGGAGAAGAATTTATTATAGGGAGAAAAGAAGAGAAAAAAAAAAATAGTGGCCTCTTTGCTTCAGAGCATGATGCAAATCACCATCCTTCCTATCTATGGTATTGGAGGCATTGGCAAGACTACCCTTGCAAAATTGATTTACAATGATGCAAATTTCAAATATTACTCTCGAGTATGGGTTTATGTGTCACCAATATTTGACTTGAGTAAAGTGGGCAACTTCATAATTTCACAGCTATCTGGAAAGGAGAGCAAAATTGATGAAACAGAGATGATACATAGTTGCCTCATGGAATTACTACTTGGTAAAAAGAAGATTTTGATTGTTTTAGATGACCTGTGGGAGCATAATCTATTTCAACTGAATAATTTGAAGGATATGTTAAATCTTGGTGACAGTTTCAACATAATTGTTTTAGTAACCACACGCAGTAAACATGTTGCAGAGAATATTAGTACTAACATTAAACCACACCCGATAGAACCCTTGACAGATAACATGTGCTGGGATATAATAAAACAAAGAAGCAACTTTGAAGCTAGAGATGACAAAGAACAATTGATAGATATAGGAAAGAAGATTGCTCTAAAGTGTGGAGGTGTGGCTTTGGCAGCTCAATCACTTGGATTCATGTTGAAGCCCATGAAAGCTGATCAGTGGATGGAAGTAAAAGACAGTGAAATCTGGAATGAATCTATTTTGGAGGATGCCACTGCACCAAACTATGTCATTGCATCCTTGAAATTAAGTTGTACAAAAATGGATCCATGTTTGATGTCATGCTTCACCTATTGTGCAATCTTTCCAAAAGGTCACCTGATAATCAAAGAAGATCTAATTCACCAATGGATTTCTTTGGGTTTCATCAAACCAACGAAATTGCTCTCTAGCATGCAGCTTTGCGAGAAGTATGTTGTGCATCTCCTAGGATTGTCTTTCCTTCAACATCCAGTGTCACCCAATGTGAGTTTTTTTATTACTGCAATTGAATATTTTTATTTCTCCTTAATTTTTAAAGAAACATATTCAATGTGGCTTTGATACAGTCATGATTTGAATATAGGCTTATAATGAATAGAGACATCTATGTATATAAACTCACATCTTACTAACCACTCCTAGAATCCTAGTTATCAAAAAGAAGGGAGGCCAATTTTTCCATTCTTCAATAGTAGGTCACCCATTATTTCTTATAGTTATATCTATTTTTTTTGTTTATAGTTAGAAAAGTCAATTAACCCATAATGCACATGCATCAATTAAACTGAGAAATGATAAATTGAAGACCGTGCATGGTTGTATGTATAGTAAATTAATCTTGGACCATGCATGCGGTAGATCATTCATGACCATATGTAGTGCTAACTGTCCCACCAAACTCACCTACCGTTAACTCACATCCAATGGTCAACTATGACAATTTCGCCGGCGGTGTCTCTCTCGTGTTGCCCCCGCACTCCTCCATGAACACAGTCCAGGCTACGCCCTAGTGGCTTAACAGAAGTTTTGGCCACACCGATTCTAGGCCCACCAAGCCACTCTAGGTCAGTCTTGTACACTCTAAGTAGAGAATGGTGAATATATCATATTCAATGTTAGCCTAACATTAAACGCTAAACATCCGGTTGCTCTTCGTTTAGTGTTAAATCGGACTACACAGCTGACTAAACGGGTTAAAAATGGATAAAACGGGATTAAATAGCCTACACAGGGGACAGGAGGTACCTGCGGCTGCGCCGAAGGGCAGGCCGGGCGGGCTGGGCGGAGGCGGCGCAGGGGGACAGGGGAGCCGCACCCGCCACGGCTCCGGCCAGCGGCGCCGGAGGCAGAGGGAGGCGGCGGTCGCGCTAGAGGTAGAGGAGAGCACGGGCCAGCGGTGGCCGCGCTGAGGCAGCGAAGAGGCGGCGGCGGCCGGCCGGGAGGCCCCGCGCCAGCGCCGCGCCAGCGCCCAGCGCCAGCGACGGCGACGAGGGTGGCCGGGCGGAGGCGCGCAAGGGGCAGCGGCGGGGCGGAGGCCGGGCCGGGCGGAACAGAGGAGGGCGCTGCGGGTTCCCAGCGCCCCGGTAGCAGCGGCGGCCGGGAGAGGGCAGCGGCGGTGGCATACGAGGGAAGGGGAGGGAAGGAAGAGAGGGGAGGAGAGGTTGCCGGCAGCCGGTGGCCGGCCACGGCGGCGGCGAGAGAGGGAGAGGGAACCAGGAAACCTAAGCTGATACCATGTTAGAGAATAGTTCTCAGTGTTCCTCCAAACCCTAGAAGGGTGGGTAATATAGTAGCTGTACATGGACCTCTAGATGGGCCTTATACACAGGGCATATAGCCCACACTCATATACACTAACACAGGCAGTAGAACATGATAAGGTGGGGATTGAGCGCTGATGTGGGAGATGGAGGGCGGAACAGCCAGGGACTGCGACAAGATGGTGGTCATAGCGGTGATGAGAGGAAGTAAGAGAAAGAAGAGATGAAAGAGATATAGAGAGGGTGAGAGGTGAGGGGAGAGAGGGATGTGGAGGGAATGCCAGTGCGGCCGGTCAAAGGGGCACCACGCCACCACGTCATCTCAAAACCACTCAGAACAGCTCTAGGTGCCAAAAGTGACTAGTTTTAACACTTGGGGTGTCTGCTTAGGGCAAAATAGAAGTTGGGAGGAGTGGATTAAAATTAGAGTAAGCACGATGTTTGAGGAGCCAATAATGGAGATATTCCTTTTACATATGAAGGAATTTTAGCACAATTGAACAAGTAAATATCATCAAAGAATAGCAAATTTACTATAGCCTGCAGCATTGAGGGTGGTAAAAATATTATTATAGAAAACTTTCATTCACTAAACCTGCAAATTCTTTTCTTTCGCACATGTACTTCTCACGAATAACTAATTTGTTCCTAAAAAAATCAACAGATGGCTAACCATCTCACGTGTTCCATTAGGGGTGAATGCTTTCTTTCTTGACTCGAGAAACCTAACACTTGTGTGTACTTTTGTTACAGAATTCTCAAGCGTACAAAAAGGGCCTTACATTGTTCACCATGCATGATCTTGTGCATGATTTGGCAAGATTACTGATTGTTGATAAAGTTCTGGATGGTAGCAATATTGGGGGGCGGGACTACCAATATGCATGGCTCACTAATTGTGGCAAGCCACTGACGTCATTAACGGATTCACCCATCACAATAAGGGCATTGCATTTTCGGGATTCTAGCTTGGAAGCACTAGAAGATGATGCATTTTTACCTGCAAAGTTGCTACAAGTCATGGATTTAAGTGGGTGCCACATAGGCAACTTGCCAGTGTCTATTTGTGATTTGGTTCATTTGAGGTATCTCAATGCTCCAAGGATTCAAAGTGAAATGCTCCCGTACTCTTTCACCAAACTGTCAGAATTAATTTACATCAACTTAAGTGGGTCTAGCATTACAGCACTGCCCGATTCAATTGGTGAAATCAAAGGTCTAATGCATCTTGATATCTCAAATTGTGAGCGTATGCGCGAACTCCCTGAATCATTTGTGAACCTCAAAAAATTGGTACATCTAGATTTATCACATAATTGGCTGATCAATCTTACAGCAAAATCTTTTGCTGGGCTTACCAATATCCAACATTTAAATTTATCATATACTCTTGGTCCTGGACCAATATATGTTAATATGCTTCAGCAAGAAGTCATCATGGGTCTCACTGAGCTCCGGTATTTAGGTCTATCAGGATGCTTTCAGAATCGGAGGTCAGATGAGATATTAAGTTTTGTTGATCATATTTGCACTCTTCACAATCTGGTGTATTTGTTTTGGTCTGACAATTCAGGTCTTGTCAGAGTGCCTGACAATATTGGCAACCTCAGGAAGCTACATACACTAGATCTCTCAGGCTGCTGGGACCTAGTGACCCTTCCAGAATGTGTTCTTAAAATGGATAGCCTAAAGATCTTAAATGTTACACGCTGTTCTCGTCTAGATAAGTCTACGCTCCCTCACTCTAAGTGTAACATTGGATTGCCGTACTTTGAGGTCCACACTGATGAAGGTGAATCCAGCAGCAATATTGGTTTGCTTCGGCATGCAAATCCTACAGAGTTGCACATAAGCAAGCTTGATAATGTGATGTCTGCAGAAGAGGTCCAAAGTATAAAGTTAAACAAAAAAGAAGAGATGGTGTCTTTGGATCTTGAGTGGACTAGAGATGCTCCGAGGTCTGTGGAGGATGTGGAAGTGTTGGGAAAGCTAGTTCCACCAAAGAATTTAAATTACTTTAAGCTAAGAGGTTATCATAGTGTGAGCTTTCCAACCTGGTTTATGGGTATTATGCTTTATCTTCCCAATATTACTAAGATTGTGTTGTGGGAGTTACGTAAATGCAATAACCTACCACCACTCGGTCAATTACCAAGGCTGAAAGAACTAGTTATGGGAGGAATGGACAACATTATGACAATTGAAGAGGGGTTTTGTTGTGGCGGGCCGGGGGCCTTTCGTGAACTGGCATATTTTTATCTATGTGAAATGGAAAATCTAGAAGTTTTGAGCACAACGCGCTCTTGTGATCAGGATGATGGGCAGCAGGAATTCATGTTCCCCAACCTTAGGGAACTGTTAATTCGTGGCTGCCCGAAGTTGAGATTGAAACCATGCCCGCCTAAAACTGAGAGATTGAAGATAGGGAGCAGCGATAATGTTTTGTCATCATGGGATGAGGGGGGAGAAATCGACTTTGCTGCATTATTGCCATCAAGGAAAAAGTGTAAGAAACTTTGGAAAGGGAATCTCAAAGTACCCACACAATGGAAAAAACCCGGAGCTTCCTACAAAGCTTGTCCAGAATATGTAGAGGTGAAATACAGCAAGTTGCCTTTGGAACAGTGGAGGTTGTTTCACCACCTCCTTCCCTCCTACCATTTAACAGTCACATGCTGCACTTATGCGACAAGCATTCCACAAGAGATCACCCGACACCTCTCCTACATCAAATCACTGCGCCTAGAAGACGATGCTCAGACCAACCTTCCGAAATGGTTGGGTGAGCTCACATATCTTGGAGTATTGAAGATAACAAAGTACCCAAGGCTAGAGGCACCGCTAGAGAGCATGAAGCATCTCATTTGGCTACGATATCTGTTGCTAAGTAATTGTGAGAGCATGTCAGCGCTACCGCAATGGTTGGGAGAACTCATCTCTCTCAAACAATTGAGCATCTCAGATTGCACAAGCCTGAGTGATTTCCCAGAGGGTATGCGACGCCTCACCTCCCTCACGTACCTGAATTTGCAACAGTGTCCAAGAATCACAGGCCTTCCGGAATGGCTGGGTGACCTCGCCTCCCTCGAAAAACTTACCATCAACGATTGCGAGGGCATTGAGTCTCTGCCAGAGAGCATACAAAAGCTTGCCAGGCTTCAACGACTAGGAATTGGGGGCGCCCCCAAATTGGTACAGTGGTGTGGATTGGTGGAGAACAAGAAGAAGCTGGCTCACATTAGAGACAAGGTATGTAACCCATTCATAAAAGTCTAGATTTCCTTTCCTCGTGCATTATTCACTATGAAAATGGAAATTCGGTTTGAATGGAGTGCTCGCATATAACAAAGTGAAAGAGCAATAATATTGAAACTTGATACTACCTCCATTCTCAAATATACAACACCGGCTAGTTCATTTTTTAACTAGCCGGCGTCATACATAAAGAAAAGGAGTATAAAATAATGATAATGGTTCCCCTCCCTGCCTCTAGGGAAAAAAAATACTTTATTACTATTCATGAAACACAGGCTACAGGCTACTAGGGTACTGATCCATGGCGTCCTTTCCATCCGTGCCCCCAGATCGTTCAATCCGAACCAAGGGCGATGAACTCCTGGTTCCCTTGGGGGGCGTTTGGTTCGTTTCTGCGCTGAACCTGGCTCGCACGAGGGAGCCCAGGCTCCGGTTGGCCAGGGCCGTAGTCTGCATGCAAGTATGATTGGTTGCTGGGTTCTTTCCGGCCAGGCTGAAGGGAGATGCCGATTGGTTGCCTGTACATGCGGATGGACGGCCAACTTTTGTTCGTTGTTTCACGCGCTTGCTGCGCCTGCTGCGCTCGCTAGAGCCAGGCCGCGTCGAAACGCCGATTTTTCTCGTATCTGCCGAGCCTGGCTGGGAGAGCCTTCTTGCACCGCATGGGCCAGGCCCAGTGATCAGTTCAGGCTACCAATCATCACCAAGTTGCATCTGTGGAGCCTGGATGAGCTATATCCAGGCAACCAAACGACCCCTGGTGAACCAATGGGCTCGCAGTGCACTCAGTGGGCCCCCCTCCCAAGATCTCGAACAGCTAGCCATGGATATCAGGCTCAGACATGGGAGAACAAAATGATTGCATTGGATTTCAGAAAAAAAAAAGAGGTGCATTGGAGCCGGACGAGCCCAGCGATAGGGATTCCCAGGGCCGTCCCAAGGTATATAAATTTATTGATTTTTATTTTATTTTAGCATTCCTGGAGAACTGGTGTGCAACTTGGTGATAAAAGTAGCGCCTGGTGTGAAGCGTGCAGCTCCCACTGAACCAGCTGAGAGGACGTTTCTCCTGAAGGCTGAAGTTGAACGCACAGAGAAGGGGGGCCGTGGAGGATGAAAATAAAACTGCTAAGGAAGCGAATGAGACTAGTGACGACGATAGCGACGAGCCTGAAAGTAGAACCGGTGCTTTTAGCAAGAGGGGGACATTGCCTTCGGCTACAGCTTTAGGGAAGAAGGCAAAGTGGCAGTATGTATGCATAGAGCATCCAAGTGATCTGCTTGTTATGGTTGTGTTTCTTACATGGGCGTAGTACACCCTCACATAGTCCAGTATGTGATTTCTTTATGTAAATGGATAGCTGTGCTTGGTATTGTTGCTCAATGGCCATTGCCAATCCAGAAATTGGCATACTGTCTGTTCAAAGTGAAATATGATGTCATACTGGTTTTGTTATTTCCCAATCGATTCAAATGTGATGCCTATTCAAAAGCTTCTGGCTTTTCGTCTACTAAGTTGATTCATGTGTTGCATTGTTCTATAATAAAGGGTTGTTTAATCCTAAATTTGTCACAATGGCCGGTCAAAGGTGCATAACCACGATATAATTAAACCTTAGTTGTTTTGATTGTTTTGAAGAACAATGCCATAACTCATTTGCAGGCTCAGACATGGGTGGACGCATTGACACAAGGAAGAGCACTAGTGGTGTGCTTTTCTTCCTGGGTGATTGCCTAATCAGTTGGCAGTCTCTGAAACAGAAGGTTGTGGCACTCTATTCATGTGAATCAGAGTATGTGGCCGCCACTACCTCCGCTACACAAGCAATTTGGCTGGCTCGGCTGCTTGGTGATCCTCTTGGAAAGGAACCTGAAGCAGTCGAGCTAACGGTGGACTCAAAATCTGACCTTGCGCTGGCCAAGAACCCCGTCTTCCACGAGTGCATCAAGCATATTCATCTGAGATATCACTTCATCAGGAGCTGCCTCGATAATGGAAACGTCAAGGCTGGCTACATCTCCACCAAGGACCAACTCACAGACATACTCACGAAGTCACTTTGGCGAGTTAAACACCAGGAGCTGAGCGCAAGGATTGGAATGGTCCAACTGTGCAGGGCTTAGGGGGAGAATTGTTGATAATCCCTGCACATCTACCTTCAGTTAGCAGTAGGCTTTTACTTTCAGTTGGATTTCAGTTTCGGTCCTGTCAGTGTCGACAGTTTGGAGTTAGAGTAGTGGCCAAGCCTTTCAGCTGGCCGAGTCTTGCTTCTGTTGAGTCTTGTCCTGGTATTTAGGATAGAGGAGTCAGTGGAGTTGGGACTTCTTTCAAAAGAAATGATTTGTTTAGGACTTGCGTCATTGCCCTGATCTGGCTCTTGGTGTTTACTTCCTCTGTCCAAGAATATAAGAATTTGTTGACTTTCAAACTTTATGTTTGACCACTCGTCTTATTTAAAAAATTTATAAAAATATAAATATAAATTAGTTATATGTAAAATACATATGTTGATAAATCATATCATAACAAAATAAATAATATTTTCATAAATTTTTGAATAGGACGAATGGTCAAATATAATGTGAAAAAAATCAACAAATGCTTATATTTCTGGACGGAGGAAGTAATACTACTGTCCACATCACCCCCTATAAAACATGATTGGAGCTGGACACAAGCCTCGGTAGCCGTGCCTGAATATCCCCTGTTCGCGAGCTGGCCGGGTCCTGTCCTGCTGCAGCAGCAGCAGTGCGTGCTGCTCCGTGCACATCTCTTCGCTGCCGGGTTCATCTCTGACAGACTCGTACGTACGTGGCCATTCTAGACTGTCATCACCGAGCATCATCGCCTTTCGAGAAAAAATGGAGTAGTATGCCAAGCATATCGATGCCGCACTCGAGTTCGATCGTGGCATTCCTTTCTCTGATTCCATGCGCATTATTGCTCACGGGCTTTTGCATGCCTAACTTGATTCTTCCTGCCTTCCTGGTCATTCTTTTTCTTTTGTCAAGGATTCTCCTATTATTCATAATAATAGTCATTGACTCTAAGTCGTCACGGACTCGAGTTCAAGTCTCTTAATGCATTCCGTCTCAAGCAAAGCAAAACGCAGCGAGGAGGCTCTCACTTTGATTTGTGACAACTGGCAAGCAGAGTTAACCAGTTATAATACGTGTTGGTGTGTTTTATCTATCTGTGGGCATCATGCACGTAGTACTACTACATGATTATTTATACATGTCTCTGTGGTAACAGTAACGACGAACTCGATTCCTAGATTCACCCACCAATGAGCGACCATATGGGATATGGAATCTCCAAGTGGTGACTTTACCGAACAACTAGGGATAGGGGTAGATCCAATCCATAGATCATGTTAGTTTAAACAAATAAACTAGTTTTTCATTTTCCTCCATCAAAATGAAAAACTAGTTCATTTTCTTGAACTAGAGAAGATCTATGGATATCCATCCAATGGGTATCCATGTCCATCCCTAGCTGCATATTATGCGGCGGCCATATGTAATAGGCCGTAGTCCATCAAGTGTTGCCGCCTTCTCTACTTAATTAGACTTACTAATCCTTCACAAAAATACTAGTTAGGCCCAGAAGGACTCCTGGAAGCCTCCTAACGCATCGGTCCGAAGGCGCGCCTTTTCTTTTCTTTTCTTTTCTTTTTTCTTTTCCCTCCCAAAATATATACATCTCTTTTAAACTTGATATAAAATGTAGAAAATAGTATCAATATTTGTATCTCCAAATAAATGTATTATAAAAATACTCTATGCTCAGTCTAATGATACTTATTATACATCACAAATATTAATATATTTTTATATAAATTTAGTCAAACTATTAAAAAAATGACTCGTTGAAATAACAAGATGTGCGTTTATCTTGGTACGGAGAGAGTATTATATACGTGATATATGAATAAAAAATTACCCATGCTGGCATATGAAAAGTGACATGTTATGTACCGAGCCATCAAAGTGTTGTCCCATTCCGGCCGTGGGAAGATAAGAAATCTACAGAGTAACATCGAGTTGGAAGCCCGGAAGCAGTTTTCTTATAATGACAAATACGAGTAGTACATATATATTATATATATTATATCAAATACATACATATTTGCTACTACACATAATACTAAAAGGAGTCATCATTCTCTAAATTTTGATCCATCACGCTCATTTTCTCCTCGTCCGTGTTTCCCTTCATTCCATTTTTTACTAAAAAAATAGTAGTATGTGATGAGTAAGATATTAGAGATCTATAATTAGTTTGTTACTCTCTCCGTCCTAATATATAAGGCATATAACCTCTGGTTCAATGACCAAGAAATATATTTAATTATGTCTCTCAACACTGGTATTATCGATCATGCCTCTAGAAAGAGCACGCCGTATGTTATGGGACTTGAATAAAACTCATGAGTCGCGCTCATACAGTTAGTATATCACGTGTCAAGCTAAATAACAGAGTTTGACTCTAAATTGTATTAGAACATAATAAGATGAAGAGGGGTATATTTCGTAGCAACACAGAGTCAGATTTCTAGAAAAGTTAAAATATTATGACTTGAGATCATAAGTCAAGATGGCCGAGTTGGTCTAAGGCGCCAGTTTCAGGTACTGGTCCGAAAGGGCATGGGTTCGAATCCCATTCTTGACAGTGTCCTTTTTAATCCCTGATTCAGTGCAGTTTCCCCCCCCCCCCCCAAGATTCAGTGCCTAATCCCTGATTCAGTGCAGTTTTTTTTTTCCCAGATTCAGTGCTTGATTCAGCAGGTCTTCAGATTCAGTGCCTAATTCAGTGCAGGTCAGCTTTCTTTGCTTAATGCATGCTCAAACCTTTTCTTTATATATACGATAATAAAATATATAAAAGCTTACTTTGTTTAATATATTTTGTGGGAGGAAATACATATGCTTGCACTTGGTAGAAGTTCAAACTTTTATGTCTTCCATTCTAGAAATCATACATAGCGGTACATATTGGAAAGGTTTGCAGTTTCCTTTGGTGACACCTTAAACTCAGCACACCCGGAGAGCTATCCAAGGACTGCCCCGTCCCGGAAATCTACAGGAAACAACGTAACCATGAACTCAGCTGGACATGGCTTAAGCTGGCATATTATAAGTTAGAGCAAATTAAAATACACTTTACAAGGATCTCTGTGCCTGTTGTTGAGCCGCATTCCCTGTGCCTGTTGTTGAGCATTAACAGTGCCCTGTGTCCATCTCATCTTTTATTTTCAAAATAAAAACATGAACTTTGTACTGATTCATTTCATGGTAGCCAATAATTCTTCTGAGTAAATTGCTTCCGTTTTCCACGATCAAACTTCAACTGAAAGGAAACTAACGAAGAGCGACAGCTTGAAATGAATCAAAACTCTGCTTTCCTTCAACTGACTACTTCAAGGTGGATGCTTATTGCAGAACCGGCTCCAGGACCTGAATTTCTTGAACTGCTTATGTGCCCTTCTTGGCAACGCGGATGTAGGACTGGATCTTGGACAGCTGTATGCTCTCCTCTCTTTTTTGTCGAACATGCAGGAAACTGTGCACCAATGTATTAAGGTAGAAGAAACGATCCGATTAGAAGCTGAATCTATACCATGGGTTAGTTTTCTTTAACACGTTGAAGATATGCTCTCCTCTCTTGAGTGCCAACTGCATGGCGAGGATGCTTTCCATGAGCTCAGAGAAGCTCTCTTGCATAGCGTTGCAGAAATCATTTTGCTCAAGCACTTCCTACAATGTTTTCCTCTGCTGCATAACATCTAACATGGCTGCAGGTTAAACACACAAGCTCACTGACACTGATGGTGTTGTACACTTCCTCAAGTTTTCTCAAACTATTGCACGTGGTCCAAATGGTCTAAGAAGGCAAAGAGATAGCTATCTTTCAAGCTCTGCAGACTGCAGCTGTTCCTCGACATCCATGTCACTGGAGCAAGGGCTCGAAGGCACACTAGCAGATCTGAGGTGGCAACCAAGCCATGGTTGTAGTGGAAACTGTACTGTGTTTTCCCTAGGAATGAAAGATGGACATATATATAGAAGAGAAGCTGCTTCAATGGTGTGTTCTTGGCTATGGTTTTGCCTCTATATATAACGATACAAGCTGAAGAAGAGACGTTGCTGACCTAGTGACCTTGTAGTTGTAGACAAGAAGAATCAAACTGGCAATGCTGTGTCATGCATTGTTGATTTGTTTCTGCAACGAAACCAGCCATCTTCATGACAAGCATCTCTAACTGCAATGGAGCTTATCCTCCACATGTGATGTCTAGGTCAGAGGCGGCAAACTCATCTGCACGAGTGTGTACTTTAATCTCTTATTGAGATTGTGAGATCGGTGAGTAATCCTGCATCCAGAGTAAAACAGACGGAAGGAACAGTTGACTTCACAATTCATGATTCTTCATGTGCAAGCATTGCTGGCATGCTTGGCTTGCCTGCTCTGCTTACAACATTTAGAATCTGAATTTTGTAATTTCTGATACTGCTCCACATACTGTCCAAATTTATTATGTGTTGGGTCTAACTGAGATGGTAAGCCATGGTAGTATGGAAATTGTAGTGCTCTTTTATTCTCTAGAAAGTAAGAGAAGAGAGCAGATGCTGAACGCCTGAACTGCTTCAATGGTGTCAACTGGGCTGTAGTTTGCCTCTTTATACAACCAAACAAAATGAAGAAATGAACTTGAAAAAATCTCATTGATGGGAGGTGTTGTGCTGCTGCAACAAAACCACCTATATGCATGACAAGCTGATGCTTTTGGTTTGTTTGTTTGTTTGCTTAGGTAAGAGGCAAAATGGTGTGCACGAGTGTGTAGTTTAATGTTAGATTCAGTTTCCAGATCATGACATCAGTGAGCAAGCTATGCAATGCAAGATGAAGAGCTGTTGCAATGCTGGTAGAGTGGTGGAGGCAGCAGTTGACCTACTGTTCGTGCCTGCTAAACTGTTGCCTGGTTGCCTGGTAGAGTTACATCCTCATGCAGCATCGCTGGCATGTTCATTGTAGCACGCATCGTCTTTGGCAAACTCAAGGTGATCTCCAGACATGTTTTGTAATTGGGTGGCTTTGTGCATGCTGTGCTCCTGTTATCAAACAACGAAACCACAACAATTCAGTCACGCATTTTTGGATTCTCAAACCATTCAAGTGAAATATTGATGAAATTACTCAAATTTTCTTACCTTTGTAGTCATTCTGAAGATACATGCTCTAAAGAAAAAGAGACTAAGAAACATATTAAAAAAGAGAGAGGACAAAAAGACCTAGCAATTCATTTTGGTGAGTCAAATTATGAATACACAGCCAAATTAGAAATAGATGTCACAATTTCTTAGGGAATACGATGCAACTACTATAAGAGGTACATGCTTTTTTTTCAGGAAACAAGAGGGGTAAAACCACTACGAAATGCAACTATCCATCGTGTTCAAACAACAAAACTGTCCAGTTGCTCATTAGATATTTCTGTTTCGCTGGTTTGCATGATGTAAAACAAAAAGAAATCACAGGAAATAATGCACACCAAAAATTGGTGACAAGAGAGAGACGACAGTTGACAACAGGAAATGGACTAAAACATTTTTCCTTTCAATTGAGTAATTTTCTGTACACTTTCTGTCATATATCTGTATATACAAAATTGTTTGTAGGATCAGCAAATCCTGTAAAAGGTGGATGCTAATCGCAGGGGATCAGAGTGTCGTATGATCTGTCTAAAAGCTAAGAGTATTGAGAAGAGAAACTCTGCTCTGGATCAATGTCCTGAACAAAGTCCCAACTCCGCTCTCAAGATCAACAATGTCCAGCTCCAACCCTTGCAATTGCTCCTCCTCGCAAACGACTCTCTTCTTTTGGAATGACTGGGAGACAAGTGACCACTTGCTAGAACTCGGCGTTGCAATTTGCTTCGACAGGAGATGCAACGTCGATTCAAGGACCGACATGGCAATCTCTCTCGCTTCAGCAATCAGCTTGATCACCCTGCATCCTTCGATGTCAGAGGCAGTCTTGTTCACCTTCTTGAACAGCTTCTGTGCCTTCTTGGCTGAGCGCACGTAGCACTGAATCTTGGTCTGGAGAGCCATGTTGTCTCCTCTTTTGAGAGCCAACTGCATCTCGTGGACGCTGGCCTTGAGCTCTACAAAGCTCTCTTGCACGGAGCTGCAGAGGTCGAGCAGGATAAGGGAGCGCTCGAGCTCCTCCTCCACTGTTTTCCTCTGGCTGCTGGGCAAGCATGTGAGGGCATCTAAGCAGTCATAGATGCTCCCGAGCTTGCTCAGACCATACACCATGGCTTCGATGGTAGCTGAAGGCAATGAGATGGTTGCCTTCAGGCTCTGTAGCTGTTCCTCAACATCAGTCTCGTTGGAGCGAGGGCTTGAAGGCACACTCTCAGATCTCAGGTGGCACGCCATCCTTTGGAATTGGTGAAAGGCTGAAAGCTGTGAAACAAATATACTTCTGGGAGTGGGAAAGAAGAAAGATCAAAGGCAAGCTGTTGCAATGGTGTCTTCTGCACTTCGGTTTCCTTGTTTATATAGCGAAGGAGGTGGATGCAACTGCAGAGCTGAACCAGCAGACAGGGAGAATCATTCTCATGTGTGACCTACTGTGTTCTCATGCGCTGCAACCGAAGCCAACTAATAAGAACCACATTGCCCATTGGGATTCATTACGAGGCTGTCATGTCTGCACTATGGCTGGCAGGCTCGCCTGCACGGACAAAAGGGTGTCGAGATTAGTATCTGATCCAGATCTTGAGATGGATTAATTAGCCTGCAAGTGCTGGTAGAGGGGTGAACATCTAGTTGACTTCTCCTCCCAGCCCCAGGTTCCCATGCATTCTGATCTAATGGATTCTGATATGTTTAATTGCAGTGAGTATCATTGGCATGATCATATTTTTGTTTAATTGAAGCGTGTAGCACCTATGGCAATCTCAAGATGATCTAACAAATATGTTTTGTAATTTTGTGGCTTTGCTAGATCATGTTGTGCTCCTGTTCTCTACAAAAAATCATGACAAAAAATCATGTGGATGGAGCAGTGTTGGTGTCATGGAAGTCATTTTGTTGCTAAACACTTTAATGAATTTGCTATGAAAGTACTGAAACTTTCTTACCTTTGTGTTCACTCTGAAGGTTCAAGCTCTGAGGGTTCAATCTGAAGATCCATGCTCTGGAAAAAAAATAATTATAAGAGGCTAGAAATAACCATATTGATAAGAAAAAGGACAAAAGGATCTAACAGTTTGGTGGTTAAAACTATGAATGCATAGCCTAATTATAATCATACATAGAGCAGAAGTAGATGGTCCAAAGTCCTGTGAAATACAATAAGAGATCCATGTTTTTGAAGGAAACGGAAGGAAGGGGTTAAAACCTACTTATTAATAAAATAAATTAATGAAAGGGATAAAGGTGTATACATTTAGGACCATACCTATCAACTGTGCAGTTGCACAGGACTCCACTCAAATTAAATGATAAGTTATTAGTTTCTTTGAAACAAATCATGGTAGGAGGAGATAAATTCTCATGGTTTGGAGTTGGCATGTTTTAGGTAACGAGAGCAAGATCCAATGCAAATGGATCTTGGGTTTGCTGTTGAGGCACAATAAGGATCTTGGGTTTGCTGTTGAGGCACATCACATGTGAACAAGAATATTATGGCCAACTCATTTTCTAATACTGATGTTGAATACCAAAAAACGAGTATTTCCATAACAGCTCTAATAATGTTCACCTTAGTTATTGTTTCGCTGGCCTTTGCATCATGTAAAAAAAATAAAGGAATCACAGGCAACGAAGCACCATAAAAATAGACAGCAGAGAGAGACCAATTGCCACAGAAAATGGACCAAAAACTTTGCCTCTCATTTGAGTAATTTTCTGTACACTTTGTGACACCTATATATGTACATACAAAATTGTTTGTATGATCAGCCGATCCTCTAAAAGGCGGATGCTAATCATAGAGGGTCAGAATTGTTCTATGATCTTTCTACAAGCTAAGAGTATTCAGAAGAGAGACTCTGCTCTGGATCAATATCCTGAACAGTGTCCTAACTCTGCTCTCAAGATCAACAATGTCCAGCTCTAACCATTGCAATTGATCCGCATCGCACAGGACTCTCTTCTTTTGGAACGACTTGGAGACAAGTGACCACTTGCTAGAACTTGGCATCGCAATTTGCCTCGACAGGAGATGCAATGTCGACTCAAGGATTGACACAGCAATCTCCCTCGCTTCAGCAACCAGGTTGATCAACCTGCATCCTTCGATGAAAGAAGCAGTCTTCTTGTTGACCTTCTTGAACAGCTTCTGTGCCTTCTTGACCAAGCGCGCATAGCACTGAACCCTGGTCTGGAGAGCCACGTCGTCTCCTCTTTTGAGAGCCAACTGCATCTCCTGGACACTGGCCTTGAGCTCCACGAAGCTCTCTTGGACAGAGCTGCAGAGGTCGAGTAGGACGAGGGAGCACTCGAGCTCCTCCTCCACTGCCTTCCTCTGGCTGCTGGGCAGGCATGTGAGCGCATCTATGTGGATGTAGATGCTCCCGAGCTTGCTTAGACCATCAACCATGGTTTCGATGGTCGCTGAAGGCAGAGAGATGGCTGCTTTCAGGCTCAGAATCTGTTCCTCCACATCATTCTCGTTGGAGCGAGGGCTTGAAGGCATGCTAGCAGATCTCAAGTGGCACGCCATCTTTGGAATTGGTGAAAGCTGCGAAACACTGAAACTTCTGGGACTGGGAAATAAGAAAGATCAAAGGCAAGCTGCGGCAATAGTGCCTTCTGGGCTTTGGCTTCCTTGTTTATATAGCGAAGGAGGTGGATGCAACTGCAGAGCTGAACCAGCAGACAGGGAGAATCATTACATTTGTGACCAACTGTATGCTTATGCGCTGCAACCAAAGCCAACTAAATAAGAACTGCATTCTCCATTGAGCTTGATTACGAGGCTGTCATGTCTATGCTATGGCTGGCAGGCTCGCCAGCACGGATGGAATGGCATCGGGAAGAGCATCTGATCCAGATCGTAAGACGGATCAATTAGCCTGCAAGTTGCCACTGGAGGGGCAAACAGCTAGTTGACTTCGCCTCCCAGCTCCAGGTTCCCATGCATTCCAATCTAGTGGGTTCTAGTATGTTTAATTGAAGTGAGCACCGCTGGCATATTCATTCTTTTTGTTTAATTGAAGTGTGTAGCACCTTTGGCAATATACAATACGATCTAAAGACGTGTATTTGTAATTTTTTGGCTCTGGTAGAGCATTATGTGCTCCTGTTGTCTGCAACAAATCATGACAATAGCATATTCATGAATACTCTAAACTTTCTCTAGTGGATAAAGCAGTGTTGATGTTGGTGTCACGCTCATCTGGTTGCTGAACACTTATCTTTATAAATTGCTATGTATCATTCAAGGTAAATCTTGATGAAATTACTGAATCTTTCTTACACTTGGGTTTTTGAAGATTCATGCTCTGAGGGTTCACTATGAAGATCTATGCTCTGGAAAAAAGAATCATAAGAGGCTAGAAGGAGTCATATTATAATATAATAGTAATAAAAAGAAGGAAAAAAAGATCTAACAAATTCATTTTGGTAGGTAAAATTATGAGTGTATAGCCAAATTATACCCATACATACAGCAGAAGTAGATAGCATAAAGTCCTGTGAAATACCAACTATAAGAGATCCATGGTTTTTTTTCTGAAGGAAACTGGAGGGGTAGAACCCATACTGATTATATATGTTTAAAAAAAGATAGAGGTGTATACAAAGAGAAGGCCCATATTAATATCAACTGTGCAGTTGTACAGGATTTCACTCAACAGTAAATGCTAAATTATTGGTTTCATGGAAACAAATCGTAGTAGGAGATAAATTCTCATGGTTTTGAGTTGGCATGTCTTAGCTAGGGAGAACAAGATCCACGGTACAAGGATCTTGGGTTTGCTGTTGAGGCACATATCATTTGAACAAGAATATTATGGCCAACTCATTTTCTCATACTTGATGTTGAACACCAAAGAACGTGTATTTCCACAACAGCTCATATGATGTTGGCCGCTCAAATGATGTTGACCTTAGTTCTTGTTTTGCTGTTAAGGACACACATAGTAAAATTAGCCACCAGAGAGAGAACACTGCCAACAGGAGTTTGACAAAAAAACTTTGCCTCTCATTTGAGTAATTTTCTGTACACTTTCTGACATATATATCTGCACATACAAAATTGTTTGTATGATCAGCAAATCCTCTAAAAGGCGGATGCTAATCGCAAGGGGTCATAGTTGTTCTATGATCTATCTACAAGGTAAGAGCATTCAGAAGAGATACTCTGTTCTGGATCAACGTCCTAAACAGTGTCCCAACTGTGTTCTCAAGATCAACAATGTCCAGCTCCAACCCTTGCAATTGCTCCACATTGCACATCATTGTCTTCTTTTGGAAAGACTTGGAGACAAGTGACCACTTGCTAGAACTTGGCATCACGATTTTCTTCAACAGGAGATGCAATGTTGATTCAAAGATTGACAAGGCAATCTCCCTCGCTTCAGCAACCAGGTTGATCACCCTGTCACAAGCAGTCTTCTTGTTCATCTTCTTGAACAGCTTCTGTGCCTTTTTGACCAAGCGCGCATAACACTGAATCTTGGTCTGGAGAGCTGCGTCGTCTCCTCTTTTGAGAGCCAACTGCATCTCCTGGACACTGGCCTTGAGCTCCACAAAGCTCTCTTGCATGGCACTGCAGAGGTCAAGCAGTACGAGGGAGCGCTCGAGCTCCTCCTCCACTGCCTTCCTCTGGCTGCTGGACAGGCATGTGAGCGCATCTATGTGGATGTAGATGCTCCCGAGCTTGTTCAGACCATCGACCATGGTTTCGATGGTCGCTGAAGGCGATGAGACGGCTGCCTTCAGACTCTGCATCTGTTCCTCAACATCGGTCTTGCTTGAGCGAGGGCTGGAAGGCACGCTTGCAGACCTCATGTGGTATGCCATCCTTAGAATGGATGAAAGCTATGAAGCTACTGGAATGGAACAGAGGACAAAGGCAAGCTGCTACAATGGTGTCTCTTCTGGGCTTCGGCTTCCTTGTTTATATAGCGAGAGACGCTGAAGCAGGCAACTGCAGAGCTGAACCAGCAGACAAGAAGAATCATTCTCATGTGTGGCCAACTGCATTCAGGCGCTGCAACCGAAGCCAAGAATCTCATCACGCATTGAGCTTGATTACAAGGCTGTAATGTCTCAACGTTATGGATGGCAAGCTCGCTGCCGCACGGGCGAAGGGCGTCCAGATCGTGATAATTGGTCTACAAGTTGCCGGTTGAGGGTGGCCTCATCTCCAGGCTCCCAAAGTATTCCCATGCCGGTAGGTTCTGTATTGCGTGCTCGCTTGCATCAAAGCATCCTCAGTCATCCATCGTGTGATGATTCAGCTTGCTATCGCGCTGTCATGTCGCAATTAGTAGCAGCGGCGAGCCGGCAACGGATTCGCTCGAGCTTGTAAGATGATGCACACGCTTGCCATGGATTTAAAAAAGGAGAAACAGGGTAATGGAGAGGGCGAGGAGGAAGCGGGAAATGGGGCTGACCAGGTCGTTGCCGGAATTCAGATCGTAGTCCTGGGTTGCGGCTACCGAGCGTTCCACCCCAAGATTTCAGCGGCGAACCCGAGACGGCGGCGGCGGGATCGGCGACCTTGGTCCTTGGGGTTCGTCCTGCCGGTGCATTGGCTCCTGAGAGACCATGGGGGTGACCCACCAAGCGCCAGCAGTGGATATTCCGGCGCTAAATTGGCTCTCCATCCGGAACAGGGGCAGCGGAAGCCGCCGGCGGCGACCGGAGCCCGGAGGGGAAGCGTCGCGACGTTTGCAAAATGCCCCCTCATATCTATACAATACTACTTAGAGCATCTCTAATAGTTTACTTGCTCCCTCCGTCCCTTTTTTAAGTGTCGTCGTGGGATGCGTGCCACAAGTTTGACTTGATTTATACAAAATATGTGCAATATTTATATCTTCAAATAATTTTGTTAAAAAACTAAATCCAAAGATCTTTCCGATGATACTAATTATGATACTAATCGATGATATTTATTATTTATTAAAATTGTCGGCATTTGCTTCTCGGGAAGCGGCGACCTTATTTATTTAGGGACGGAGGGAGTATTTTTTACTTGGTAAATTTTATGTTTTAACAACTCCTAAAAAGATATGTCAAGTAGAAAAAAAAGTTCATCTCCAATAGTTTGGTACAATTCACTTGCCAAACCTAAATCCAACTTACATCGAACCCTAAAGAAAAATAAAATTATGTTTATGTCCTTCCACCTCTTAAAAATTTACGTCCGAAATTCTGAGGCTGAAACAAAATTATATATATACCCTTCCACCTCTTCTAATACTGATGGATGCGCGCGCTGAATCGCACACATATATACACATGCGGGGAGGCATTATCTAGTGCAAACTAATTTTTTCGTGAAAACTCATGCAAACCACAGTAAAAAGTCGTTTAAATTCGCCAAAAAAATTCACACATGTAGATGATATGATGATATACAGGGCTTGCAAAATATCTTGTCAAAACTCGACTTCGTTTGTGAGATATAAAAATAATAAATTTAAAGCCGAAAAGTCATCCAAGTGATTTGGTAGAAACTTGTTATTTTTATATCTTACAAATGAAATCGAGTATAGACAATATATTTTGTAAGGTTGTGTATCATCATATCATCTACATGTGTGATTTTTTTGGTGAATTTAGACGACTTTTTTACCGTGGTTTGCATGAGTTTTCACGGGAAGTTAGTTTGCACTAGATACGTTCCCCACATGCGGAGGCTCTTTTTCCCAACTTGAGATAAATGGTAACCTAGGATTGAGAACTGTTGGAGAAGGTTTTTTTTTATTTTTACCAAAAAATAAAAATAGAAACCTGAACCGTTTGGAGAAAGTCGTGTAACCCTGAGCTTCCGCCCCCTCTCTCATTTCCCTGTTCTGAGCACAGTACACGTGCAAACCTCAATCCAGACCACCACGGCCAACCACCTCAGACTATTTAAGAAACATCTCTTCAATTGGCAAAAGTTTTTACTGTAGCACTTTTATTGTTATTTGGTAATTATTGTCCAATCATAAATTAATTAGACTTAAAAAAAGATTCATCCTGTGATTTTTAGCCAAAATATATAATTAGTTTTATTTTTTATCTATATTTAATGTTCCATGCATGTGTGTAAATATTTGATGTGACGGAAAATTTTGAAAATTTTTGGACAACTGAACGCAGCCTGAGCAAACAGAGAGGAAAAAAAAGGGAGGGGGGGAAACGCAAATCACCAAGCCCTATGCTGATGCCCATCCTCGGCCTCCTGGCACCGCCGCACCTCGCCTGCTCCGTGGAGCCTGCCGTCCTCACCGTCGCCGCTTGGGCTCCCACGGCATCTTCGACTCCGCCTGCCTCCATCTCGCCCTCCCTTGCCACCTCGCCCTGGCGCAGCCCCGCTGCGAGGGACCACAGGAGGCGGTAGCCCCGGCAGCGGCCACAACTTTTTGGCGCCGCCCGCCGCCGTGCATCGGCGGTGCCCGCCTCTTGGCAAGGTGTGCTGAAGCGCACCAGCGCCAGCAAAGCCCGACAGCGTGCATGCGCCTGAATAGGGCGACAGTAGCCGCGAGGATTAGCTGCGACAGTGGCGCCGCACCCAGAAACAGGGACCATGCGGCAGCGCCGCTCCACCTGCCGCCATCTCCCTGACACAGCACCTTCGCGGCACGACCGCTCGCGCCTACAATCCTTCCCCTCGCACAGCACCTGCACCAACACCGTCCTCTGCTGCCTATACGCGAGGAAGGCGGTGGACCGGGGCCAAGAACCACAGGCTATAGGGCGCGGCGGCGCACGCCGCACTTCTCCTGCGTCGTCAGTCTTCTAGGTATTTAATGGTCCCCAACTGCTGTCTTCTCTGCCCTTGCTGTTCTGTGCCATTCGAATGGCCGATGAAGTGTCCAAGACGAGTATGCTTGCTAATACTGCTTGCCTGTGTTTGTAGGCCATCCAATCACCTATGCCACCATGAACTCGGCCTTCACGCGTATCCCATCCTTTGCCGTTGCCACCAGCGTGTACTCTGTCATGCTCATTCCAAGCTTCCTGTCACTGGTGCCGCTGCGACGCAATCTGCTGCTTCCCTGCCTGCCACTGCCACTGTTAAAACCCAATTCATCCTGAGCCCAGCTCACCCATGCGCCATTGCTTTCCAGTTGCTTCCTGTTTGTTTAACTGTTGTTATGTTATTTAATTCGGTATGACGCGCCCGGACGTCCGGATAGACGCACACGTCCGGACGCCCATGGCTGCTCAGCCATCCAACGCAACCTGTCTCCTGTCCGTCTTTGCCTCGATCCACCCACGCACTTCCGTCCCATCTCTGCTTGTGGTCAGTAGCCCCTGGCCCCCTCTCCTCTCTCTCCACATGGGCGATACTCAGGAGCCAGGATGAGCAGCAGAGGACGAGCACGCCCTCACTGCAGCCCACCACCCCCTCCGCATCCGTTGGCCTCCAGCACCCCCTGTCCATCGGTCTTCAACGTGCCGCATGCCCCGTCTGCTTGCCTCTGGCTCGCCTCTAGCAGAATAATATGGAAACACTTGCAACATAAAAATGGAACATAAGATTGAAAACAGATAAAAAATTTGAGAACATGCTTTTATAACATGTGTATGGAATACATGAAAACATTGAACATAAAACACTTGCAACTTGTGTCAGGAAACCACTTGCTGCAATATAAGATTGAAACAACTGAAACATTTTGAGCATACTGTTACAACGTCTAGATAAAAATGATTGCAACATACATCTAGAAAATAGATAAAACAATTTGAACAACCGCTTGCAACATGCCTCTGAAAACGCTTGCAGCATATGCAAGAAACATGTGTCTGAGACATTTGCAAAAACACGCTTGAAAACCATTGAATGTACACAACATTCAAAATAAAACACTTGCAACATCTGTGTGAGAACATATGCAACATCCGGATAAACATGCTTACAACATACGTCGAAAAAACAGATGAAACACTGAGGAAAAACACATGCAACATACATATACAACGATATCAATACATGCAACATCTAGATCTACTTTTGCAACATCCGTGTGAAACACTTGAAACTTAAAACTAAAACTCCTAAAACACTTGAAACATAGGCTTGCAACATTTCAGAAAATACTTGAAACACGACATCTTCGACGGCCACAGACCTACCTGGTGGGGGATTGCAACGGTGTAGGCATGCATCCCCTTCCTCCCGACGCCCGTGCCTGCCAAAAGGCCGGATCCGCCAACCATAAGACCAGATCTGGCGCCGTTAGCCATGGAGAAGGTTGGGGAAGAGCGGGGAAAGGAGATTAAGCGGGGGAGGGAGAAGAGTCACGGCAGGGGCACCTTGTGGAGCACCCCATCGCGGCGCAGCACTAGCATGCAGCGCCTCGGCGGCGCTTGTAGGCCCGGCGGCGGCTGCGCAAGCTCGACAGGCAGGCAGCAATGGCCGCGCGCCGCGCTGGCAGGCCGGCTGCCAAGCGCCATGACTCACCGGCGGCCGTGCGCCCGCGCCCTAGCCCAGCAGTCGGGTAGCGCATACCATGCGCGAAAAGAGCGAGGGCGTGTAGGAGCGGGAGAGGACGAGGCGTGGGAGGCGCATGAGACGAAGGGGCCAAGAGACGAGCGAGGCAGCGGCGCAGGAAGTGACGCGCATCAGCAGCAAGCAGAGTGCTCGTCTGCGTCTGGGATGAGGCAGAGGCAACCGTACAGATTGTGTGGGAGGAGGAAGATGAAAGGATAAGGATTGTCTTTTTTTTAATACGTGGTGGGCAGAAGCGAGCGGTGGAACGGTCAAATAAGCGTCCGCCACGTCCGGATGAGGCCGAACAACCGAGTCACAGCATTACCGTATTTAATTATACGTAGGTATCTATCAGTTTAATTTTTCATGCCGGCTCAAGCTGTATGTATCGATTTCTACAGGTTCTTTTGTGCACTTCACCTGCACTTCAGAGGGTGGGTTGCACACAAACAGTTAACTGGATTCTAAAACCAGGTGCAGAGCTTATTACCTTCACTTATCTGGTGAGGATATATTCTCTGATTTGTGACTGTGCATGGACCTCGCACTCATTTTCCCAATCACATGATGCTCTTTTCTTCAAACTAAACTTTAAAACTTCAATTATCTAATTTACTCTTAATTACCTGCTCTCTGATGTTTCATATATTCTAATTCTAGAAGGTTCTATCGGCCGCTCTTTTAATCTTTAAGGGATTACGATATCATGTACTCGACTGGAAATTATGTTGGGGAATGTAGTAGAATCGGTATTGATAGATCATGAGGGAAGTGAGAAAAGTGATCATGAGGGAAGTGAGAAAAGTGGGTATATTGTTGTGTAAACCAGATTGAGAGCACGAACTTTGCTTTTTAGTTTGACCTTATTGCTCCAGAGTTCACACGTACCCAAAAGCAGCTCGGCATCTTGTAGTATGCATTCTCCATTGCTCTCATCATCATGTGCCCATGTTCAGAGCTTCTCAAGTGACTGCAACTGGACATGACAAAAGCGGTAATACCTCTTACAGCACTACAGGGCCATTTTGTTATGAGGTGATAATCTCATCCCATTGAATCCCCAAAACATTATCAATACAAACCCTTTGTTTGTTAACCACCTTTACTTTTACCATCAGGTTTCGATATGGATATGTACAAAATGATCAGTTGCTTTGACGTGCAGACTAGAGCACATTACCGTCCTTATTTTCCAACCATCAACAATTGTCTATTGTCGCACAAATACTTCTAACTTTTCTACTCAATCTCTATGTACAGAGTATACCCTTACATAATTCATAATAGTTCATTTTTCAGATATTTTGTGACCAACTGTAACTTGATATTTAGCCCCTTCCTGCAAGACAACTAAATGTTATGTTGAAATCATAATTGGTTGACATATTGGGTCTTTGCCATTGCAAGGAAATCTGTTGCATACCATTTATGCTATCAGCTTGCTACCCGCGCGAAGTGCGGGGTTACTTGCTAGTATATCATACTTTTCTACACATGTAAAGTACCTTTAATTGTATCCACTCGTCTTGTTTGTCCTTTTTGTTACCCCACCTAGATGTCTAGATTTGAAGATGGAGTTTATTGAAGACAATGTATGAGTTAGGCTCGTGTATTCCAATTGGATTTGGAGAAGACCCTACTCCACGCAAGCTCTATGATGCAATTTTTTTTTACACCCTTATGTCATTTAGCAATAAATACTGAAATGTAACGCTATGTTGTCACACATATATGATGAATCGATCTGGTATACATGTGATGTGTGTAGCGGCCCAAGCACCGAAGTCGGAGTGCCCGGAGTGCCCCTGTAACAAGTGCTTAGTCACCCACAAGTCACTAGATATAAACAATGTGAGGGGCCTTGTCGAATATGCTCGGCGACCAAGTTCATAGAGATTATATTTTAAGATGGGTATTTGGAAACCATGAAATAATCTCATTTTTAATTATATATAACAAGCAGCTAGGTCTCCGAAATTGCTAGTAAGTGTTCGTTGAAATCTTTTATATGGCAGAAAAAGGCGTGCCCCATTTTCATTTTCATTGCATATTTCTATGAGACTTTCGCAATCCCTTCCTTTATGCACAACATGTATGACCATACAAACATGCTTATTACACAAATAAGGACATAAGTATACAATTCATACATATGTAATCATCAGTTTTCCGGCATGCTCCTAGGTGGCACACGTCTTTTGTAACTCACCTCCACTTTCCCTCTAGGTTCTGGGGCAACCTTTAGCCAATCGGTCTCAGGGAATGATGACACCAACTTGAGCTCAAAGTTCCTTAGCAAATGGCTCCATATCACCTTCACTTGCATGTAGGCATAAGCTTCACCAGCGCAAGCATGTCTTCCACCACTGAACGCGTTGTAAGTGAACTTGCCACCAACTCTGTCTTCATCCCTTCCATGACTAAACCGGTGCGGGTCATACACATCAGGGTCCTTGTAAATGTAAGGAATGTTATGGTTTATCACCAGAGGGCTTGCTATGGTATGCCCTGTAAGAATTTCATACTCATAGCCTTCTCTAGTCCGCACGGTGAAGTTCTTGTGCACCTTGCGAAGCAATATTGGTGCTGGAGGGTGCATCCGCAGCGCCTCCTTGATGCAGCAGTGTAGGAAGCTCATCTCTAGAAGGGTACCGTAGTCTATGTTGTCCCCGTGTTTCTTGATGATTTGCTGCTGCTCCTCAAGGGCAGCCTCCAAGCACTCCGTGTGGCTCAAAAGGCGAGCTCCAGTCCATGTGCTGGTGGTCGAGCTTGTGTGCTTCCCAGCGAAGAGGATGGCAATTATGAGCCCAGTAACCTCAGCTTCAGTCGTGGGGCGGCCATCCTTGTATTTGGAGTCCATCAAGTTCTGCAAAACATCTTCCTCGACTCGGTTGGAGCTCCTACGTGACTGAACAATCTCAGAAAAAATGCTTGAGAGCCTAGCATGCGCCCTGTCACGGCGTCGAGTCGACGGCATTGGGGCGTATGGAAAAAGCAAGCTAGTCAGCTGCAAGCCATTTTCTGTGAGTTCATGGAATGCAGAGAAAACCTCGTTGAACATCTTCTCCCGAACCTCTTTCCCGAGTAAGCAACGGGCTGAGATCAGCATGAGTAACTGCTCCAGCTCTTCTTTTAGATCGACAATACCTTGCTGTCCCCATTTGGCAAAGTATTTCTGTTTACCAAATGCATGATCGTCACAAACAGAAGAACAAATAAACATGTGGTCTTCCTGACAACAATAAAAAATGATTTCACAAAGTATTTCTGTGTACCAAATTATTTGTACTTGCTCAGTTGCTCTTATTACTAAAATCTCGATGCTTTTTTGATAGTATATATATTATTGGTGAAGCTGAGGTGTGCCAAACAGGACCATAATGACTATATTTTGTTTATTGTGCATGCATTAATTAATTTGCTGACAAGGCCTCGCATGTGCATGCATGTGTGTATATGTGTGTGTGAGAGAGAGAGTGGGGAGCGAAAATAGGCAAACATACATATGCTATGTGACTTACTTCCACTTCCTGAAGCATAGGAGCAACATGGCACCTCAATTTAGCCGGTTTTAGTGCATCAAGATAGAAGCGATTCTGCTCAGTTCTGGTGGCGATATCCACATCATAGCCGACATCTTTGCCAAACATGGGCACAGTGAACTCAAGGATCTTACCATGACTGATGTCAGGCTCCAACCCCTGGTAAAAATGAGCCGAGACCTCTGGCCCAACCAGGAACGTTGTTTTCATCCCGAAGAAACTTACCGTGAACACACTTCCGAACTTTGCATATTGCTCTTCAAGCATGGCTCTGAAACCCTTGGTACAAAGCGTGTGCAGAAGTAGAACCACTGAGGTGATGCCGGTAACCACAGGAGGATGAGGCCGGATATTATTGCATGATGATGCCTGATCATCAGCTGTGTTTCTTCTTCTTCTTCCCCATGCAACTTTGGTGATTACTGCCGCGATGAAAATGAGTGCAATGGAGAATGGCACTGCACTAGTGTTTATCATGTCCATGCTGCAGTAATAGGAAGGGAACAGTATTGCTGCAAGATTATATTGTTCAAAAGAGAGAGACTGAGAGGGGCTTTACACATAGCCAAATGAAAAAAACAATTGAATGGATTTTAGTATATTTACAATGCAAGAGATCGAGGTAGCCTAGCCTCTCACCTGACGTTCGTATGTAGTAATAAGAAGAGTAGTACTGCTGCAGCAGCAGCCGCAGCAGATCAGAGATGGATGGATCACGACGGCGTGCTTCCAGCGACGCCGACGGGGAGGTATGTAGTGGCGGCCTACCCATGCACACATGCTAACGCGTTCCTTATAAAGGAAAAAGGACACAAAGGCACAAGCCAGCTGATCTGATGATCCATAGCCACTGCTAACTGCCAACTGCCAGCGGATCCACGCCATAAATAGTAGAGGATGGAGGCCGATGCGATGGCAACTGTGCCAACAGTGCGTGAACGTCGACGGCGCGAGAGTGCAACGGGCAAACAGAATCGGGAGGGCAAACAGAATCGGGATTGGTGACGACGACGGATGGAGAAACAGAACTGCACATGCGCGACGATGGCGACGGCGACGATGAATGTGATGAGGTGTACACTGCGAGGACCACATGATTTGCTTGTGTGGAAATTCAGACAGAGACCTATCGCCTCTCGGGCCAAGCAGAAATTAATTAAGATGCATGGGAGGTTCTTAAATTGGAGATATTCCCTTTCGAAGACGACCTTCTAAATTAAGGAATGTGGTTGGAGGTTATAGTACAGATTTTGTCTTAGGAAGGCCCTGCACATATACAGATTCTGAAAACACAGGACTACATTTTGAGCTAATTCCCTGTGGACCACGGTAAAAGATGCAACTTCCTTGCATGACACCGGAAAATATCATCTTCCTTGTCGACCATCAGTTCACAAATTTCATCCCCAATAAGCCACCGCCGTGAACTTTGCCTGTAACAGCTCCTAACAGGAACACGAGATGTCCATAGTACCCCTTGAATGAACATCGATTGGGAAATTTTGCTGCTTCCTTCTATGCCACCGCAAACAGCTCGTTTCCATAAAAAAAAAGGAATGACAGCTGCTTGCTGTGCTGCAACTTACAAAATAATATTGAATAAAAACCATTTCAGCAAGCCCATAACAAAGTGACATAAATATGCTCACAGATATCAGCAATATTAATAGCATGACATAAATATGTCTCACAGATTTCAGCAAGGCCATAAGAAGGCAACATAACTAGCTATTATCACAGAAAATGAAGGCAACATAATTTTGGTCACCCATTAACCACATAGGTTTAGTCACAGCCATTTTAGGCCAGGAAAAGTTGGACCACAATGGAGTTTTGGTCAAATAACCATTTAACAGGCATCAAGTTGGATCACACTATTACAGTTTTGGTCATTCATGCAACTAACATACCAAAATCACTCCAAAATGGCTGCAAGAACGTCTCTTGCTCCTAGTTTGGACAATTATTATGAATTAGAACTGGAATATTTGGCTAACTGATGATCTATGGACGTGTCCTGTAATTTGTGGCTTTGCTTATGCATGTTGTGCTCGTGTTTTCTACTACAAATTATTCATGACAATTTAGTCTAGCACATTCTTGCATCCACTTCTCTAACAATATTGGTACGAAGCTGCGTTCCTTCTCTAACAATATTGGTGGTACGAAGCTGTGTTCCTATCATGCGAATCACCTAGTTCTTAAAACACTTCTTTAAATGAATTTGCAATATACCGATTGAACTCTGATGTGATCACTCAATTTTCTTACATATAGGGTCACTTAGAAGATTCATGCTCTTGAAAAAAAAAAACTTACAAGCATAGGCATAGCTACCCTAAAGGCGAGGTGGGACAGCCGCCATAGCTGGCAAAGCTGAGAATACTGCCCTTGTTTTCTCCTCATCCCCACGAATGTTACTTATGCATATGTTAGCGCATCCACTTCTCTAATAATATTGCTTATGCTTGTGTGAACGTGTGATGAAGCAATAGGCTTTTACTAGGCCCAAGAAAATTAGGCAAATATAGATAAAAAACTACATTACAGCCAAGCTAACTAACATGCCATGAAGGAAACATGGGGCGCCAGAGATGCTTGTTTCTCGACAATCGACACCTCCTGCCTTCGTCTATTAGGACTGGCGGTAGCGCGGCTCCTAGGCCGACAATGCCTAAAACCATAGCCTCGGTGTTTCGAATTGGTGTGCAGCACACGACGCTTGATGGGTAAAATTATGAGTGTACTCCCTCTGTTCCTGAAAGCTGCTACTCCTAGAATTCGTGTCACCAAACTTTTTTAAATTTAACCAACTTTATAGAAAAGAGCATCAATATCAATGATATAAAATGAGTATCTTATGAAAATATATTATGTGGCAAATCTAATGGTACTAATTTGATACCATAAATCTTAACATTTTCTCTAGAAGTTCGGTCAAAGTTTAAAAAATTTGACTTAGGACAACTCTAGAAGTTGCAATTTTCGAGAACAGGGAGGAGTCCGTAATCATACTCATACATAGAGCAGAAGTAGATGGCACAAGGTCCTGTGAAATACAATACAACTATAAGAGAACCAAGCTTTTTTTCTGGGGAAAACTGGAGGGTTAAGAACCCATACTAATTAATAATGTTAATAAAAAAATTTAAAGGTAAATGTGCACTTGTACAGGATTCCACTCAACAGTAAATGCAAAATTAGTGGTTTCTTCGAAACAAATCGTGCCAGGAGATAAATTCTCATAGTTTGGAGTTGGCATGTCTTAGCTTGGGACAGCAAGATCCACTGTGCAAGGATCTTGGGTTTGCTGTTAAGGCACATCATCATGTGAACAGGAATATTATGGCCAACTCATTTTCTCAAACTAATGTTGACTTCCAAAAAACGTGTATTTCCATAACAGCTCAAATGATGTTCACCTTAGTTCTAGTTTCGCTACCCTTTGCATGACGTAAAGCAAAAACTGAAAGAACGGCAAGGATGCAGCACACCATAAAATTACCTACAAGAGATAGAGAGAGACAAGCTGCCAACAGGAAATTGACCAAAAAAACTTTGCTTCTCATTTGAGTAATTTTCTGTACATTTTCTCTCGTATATATGTACACACAAAATTGTTTGTATGATCAGCAGATCCTCTAAAAGGCGGATGCTAATCGCAGGGGGGTCAAAGTTGTTGTATGATCTGTCTACAAGCTAAGAGTATTCAGAAGAGACACTCTGCTGTGGATCAACGTCTTGAACAATGTCCCAACTCTGCTCTCGAGATCAACAATGTCCAGCTCTAACCCTTGCAATTGCTCCGCCTCGAACAGGACCCTCTTCTTCTGGAATGACTTGGAGACAAGGGACCACTTGCTAGAACTTGGCGTAGTGATTTGCTCCGGACAGGAGATGCAATGTCGATTCGAGGATTGACACAAAGAATTTCCCTTGCTTCAGCAATCAGACTGATCACCCCGCATCCTTCGATGTCGAAGCAGTCTTGTTGTTGACCTTCTTGAACAGCCTTCGTGCCTTCTTGACCAAGCGCGCATAGCACTGAATCTTGGTCTGAGAGCCATGTTGCCGCCTCTTTTGAGAGCCAACTGCATCTCCCCGACAGTGGCCTTGAGCTCCACAAAGCTTTCTTGCATGGCACCGCAGAGGTCAAGCGGGGACGAGGGAGCGCTCGAGCTCCTCCTCCACCTTCCTTCCTCCGGCTGCTGGGCAGGCATGTGAGCGCATCGATGCAGTCATAGATGCTCCCAAGCTTGCTCGCACCATCGACCATGGTTTCGATGGTCGCTGAAGGCAATGAGACGGCTGCCTTCAGGCTCTGCAGGTGTTCCTCAACATCAGTCTTGCTTGAGCGAGGGCTCGAAGGCACACTCGCAGATCTTAGGTGGCATGCCATCCTTGGAATTGATGGAAGGTGTGAAAGTGCTAGAAAAGGAAGGGAGGATAAGATCATAGGCAAGCTGCTACAATGGTTTCTCTTCCGGGCTTCGGCTTCCTTGTTTATATAGCGAGAGAGGCTGAAGCAACTGCAGAGCTGAACTAGCAGACAAGGAGAATCATTCTCATGTGTGGTGTGACCAACTGCATGCATGCTCATGCGCTGCAACCGAAGCCAAGAATCTCGTCACGCATTGAGCTTGATTACTAGGCTGCCATGTCTGCATTTTGGCTGGCAAGCTCGCCTGCACGGGTGAAAGGGCATCGGGATTAGCATCTGATCCAGATCGTGAGATGAATTAGTTGGTCTGCAAGCTGCCCCGCAAGGTGTTTGAGGAAGGACGAACAGCTAGTTGACTTCGCCTCCCAGCTCCAGGTTCCCATGCATGCCGATATGTGGGTTCTTTTAATTGAAGTGAGCACAACTGTCATATTTGTTCTTTGTGTTTAATTGAAGCGTGGAACACCTTTGGCAATCTACATGATGATCTGCAAACGTGCTTTGTAATTTTGTGGCTTTGCTAGAGCATGTCGTGCTCTTATTGTTTGCAACAAATCATGACAATAGTGCATTCATGCATCCCCTAACTCTTCTTTAATGGGTAGAGCGGTGTTGGTGTCATGCAAGTCATCTGGTTGCTAAATACATGTTTTTATGAATTAATATATATCATTCAAGCAACTCTTGATGAAATTACTGAAACTTTCTTGCCTTTGGGTTCACTCTGAGGATTCATGCTCTGAGGGTTCACTCTGAAGATCATATTCTGAAAAAAAAAAAAAAAAAAAAAAAATTATAAGAGGCTAGATGGAACCATATTATAATAAGAAAAAGAAGGACAAAATGATCTAACAAATTCATTTTTGTGGGTAAAATTATGAGTGTACACTGTAATCATACTCATATATAGAGCAGAAGTAGATGGCACAAGGTCCCGTGAAATACAATAAAACTATAAGAGAACCATGTTTTTTTTCTGAGAAAACTGGTGGGTTAAAACCCATTTATGTTAATAAAAAATTTAAAGGTAAATGTGCACTTGTACAGGATTCCCCTCAACAGTAAATGCAAAATTAATGGTTTCTTCAAAACAAATTGTGCTAGGAGATAAATTCTCATAGTTTCGAGTTGGCATGTCTTAGCTTGGGACAGCAAAGATCCACTGTACAAGGATCTGGGGTTTGCTGTTAAGGCACATCTCATGTGAACATGAATATTATGGCCAACTCATTTTCTCAATCTGTTGTTGACTTCCAGAAAACGTGTATTTCGATAACAGCTCAAATGATGTTCACCTTAGTTCTAGTTTCGCTACCCTTTGCATGATGTAATGCAAAAAAAGAATGAACGGCAAGGATGCAGCACACGATAAAATCAGCCACAAGAGATAAGAGCCCAGCTGCCAACAGGAAATTGACCAAAAATATTTTGCTTCAGATCTGAGTAATTTTCTGTACATTTTCTCTTGTATTATGTACACACAAAATTGTTTGTATGATCAGCAGATCCTCTAAAGGAGGATGCTAATCGCAGGGGGTCAGAGTTGTTGTATGATCTGTCTACAAGCTAAGAGTATTCAGAAGCGACACTCTGCTCTGGATCAATGTCCTGAACAAAGTCCCAACTCTGCTCTCAAGAACAACAACATCAAGCTCCAACCCTTGCAATTGCTCCGCCTCGCATAGGACCCTCTTCTTCTGGAACGACTTGGAGACAAGTGACCACTTGCTAGAACTTGGCATCGCAATTTGCTTCGAGAGGAGATGCAATGTCGATTCAAGGATTGACAAGGCAATCTCCCTCGCTTCAGCAACCAGATTGATCACCCTGCATCCTTCGATGTCAGAAGCAGTCTTCTTGTTGACCTTCTTGAACAGCTTCTGTGCCTTCTTGACCAAGCGTGCATAGCACTGAACCTTGGTCTGGAGAGCCGCGTCGTCTCCTCTTTTGAGAGCCAACTGCATCTCCTGGACAGTGGCCTTGAGCTCCACAAAGCTCTCTTGCACGGCGCTGCAGAGGTCGAGCAGGACAAGGGAGCGCTTGAGCTCCTCCTCCACCGCATTCCTCTGGCTGCTGGGCAAGCATGTGAGTGCATCGATGCAGTCATAGATGCTCCAAAGTTTGCTCAGTCCATCAACCATGGTTTCGATGGTCACTGAAGGCAATGAGACGGCTGCCTTCAGGCTCTGCAGCTGTTCCTCAACATCGGTCTTGCTGGAGCGAGGGCTCGAAGGAACGCTAGCAGATCTTAGGTGGTATGCCATCCTTAGAATTGATGAAAGGTGTGAAGCTGCTAGAAAAGGAAGATAGGACAAGATCAAAGGCAAGCTGCTACAATGGTGTGTCTTCCATGCTTCGGCTTCCTTGTTTATATAGCGAGAGAGGCTGAAGCAACTGCAGAGTTGAACTAGCAGACAAGGAGAATCATTCTCATGTGTGGTGTGGCCAACTGCATGCGTGCTCATGCGCTGCAACCGAAGCCAAGAATCTCATCACGCATTGAGCTTGATTACAAGGCTGCCATGTCTGCACTTTGGCTGGCAAGCTCGCCTGCACGGGTGAAAGGGCGTCGGGATTAGCATCTGATCCAGATCGTGAGATGAATTAGTTGGTCTGCAAGTTGCCCCGCAAGGTGTCTAGTTGACTTTGCCTCCCAGCTCCAGGTTCCCATGCATTCCGAAATGTGGGTTCTGATATGTTTAATTGAAGTGAGCACAACTGTTATATTCATTCTTTGTGTTTCACTGAAGCGTGCAACAGCTTTGGCAATCTACATGACGATCTGCACACGTTTTTTTGTAATTTTGTGGCTTTCCTAGAGCATGCCGTGCTCTTATTGTCTGCACAAATCATGACATTAGTGCATTCGTACACTGTAATCATACTCATACATAGAGAAGAAGTAGATGGCACAAGGCCCTGTGAAATACAAAACAACTAAGAGAACCATGTTTTTTTCTCTCCTCTATGTATGAGTATGATTACAGTGTACACTCCGGAGGGTTAAAACCCCTAGTAATTATTTATGTTAATAAAAAAAATTAAAGGTAAATTTACACTTGTACAGGATTCCACTAAACAGTAAATGTAAAATTAGTAGTTTCTTCGAAACAAATCGTGCCAGGAGATAAATTCTCATAGTTTGGAGTTGGCATGTCTTAGCTTGGGACAGCAAGATCCACTGTACAAGGATCTTGGGTTTGCTGTTAAGGCACATCTCATGTGAACAGGAATATTATAGCCAACTCATTTTCTCAAACTGAAGTTGACTTCCAGAAAACGTGTATTTCCATAACAGCTCAAATGATGTTCACCTTAGGTGACGTTTGGATTGTGGGAAATAGGGCCTGGGATAGGGATATGAGGCTAGACGGAAACTATATCCAGTGTTTGGTTCATGGGTAAGGGAAATAAAGAGAAAAATGGATAGGGAAATGCAAACCCACTAGTGGGGGTGGGTTACGAGCGGGATATCCATCGTCAGAGATGGTGCTTCTAAAAAATGGCTGTCGCCGGACACGACCCATCACAAGCGCCAGGACCCAGGATGTCATCCGCCGACCGCCGGAGCTGCCCTTGCCTGGATGCGTGGGGACTGCAGGAGCCGCACTCGCCTTGTTTCGCTCAGGATACGATTGACACTGGAGAACAACGAGAGAGAGAGAGAGAGAGTACGCGGACCCACCGGCGATGCGGCTGAAGCTGGAGAGGCCGCCGCACTTGAGCTATACGAAGAAGACAATCTCAGCGCCGCAAATCGACTTTCCTATGGCCGCCAACCTTCCACATGGGCTCGAACGGAGCAGCGGGAGGAAGAGGATAAGGGCAAGTGCGGCGGCCGACAAGCGTGGGATGTGAAGAAGACTCGTGAACATTGCAAATATTTTTTAATTGGTGGGCCCCGCATGAACCTAAACCCATTCCAAGTAAACCCAAACAAGGGATTGGGATATAAGCCCTCATAACCTAACCCATACCCACCACGGCGTAACCCAGCCCATTTCCTTTTCCCATACCCGGTTGCCATCCAAACGCCACCTTAGTTCTAGTTTCGCTACCCTTTGCATGATGTAATGCAAAGAAAGAATGAATGGCAAGGATGCGCACACCATAAAATCAGCCACAAGAGATAGAGAGAGACAAGCTGCCAACAGGAAATTGACCAAAAAAGAACTTTGCTTCTCATCTGAGTAAAAAAACTTAGCTTCTCATCTGAGTAAAAAAACTTTGCTTCTCATCTGAGTAATTTTCTGTACATTTTCTCTTGTATTATGTACACACAAAATTGTTTGTATGATCAGCAGATCCTCTAAAAGGCGGATGCTAATCGCAGGGGGTCAGAGTTGTTGTATGATCTGTCTACAAGGTAAGAGTATTCAGAAGAGACACTCGCTTCCTCGATCAATGTCCTGAACAAAGTCCCAACTCGCTCTCAAGAACAACAACGTCCAGCTCCAACCCTTGCAATTGCTCCGCCTTGAACAGGACCCTCTTCTTCGGAACGATTTGGAGACAAGGGACCACTTGCTAGAACTTGGCGTCGTGATTTGCTTCGACAGGAGATGCAATGTCGATTCGAGGATTGACACAGCAATCTCCCTCGCTTCAGCAGCCAAGGTTGATCACCCCGCATCCTTCGATGTCGGCAGTTTTCTTGTTGACCTTCTTGAACAGCTTCTGTGCCTTCTTGACCAAGTGCGCATAGCACTGAATCTTGGTCTGAGAGCCATGTTGTCGCCTCTTTTTGAGAGCCAACTGCATCTCCTGGACAGTGGGCCTTGAGCTCCACAAAACTTTCTTGCACGGCGTTGCGTGAGGTCAAGCAGACGAGGGAGCGCCGAGCTCCTCCTCCACTGCCTTCCTCCGGCTGACGCTGGGCAGGCATGTGAGCGCATCGATGGAGTCATAGATGCTCCCAAGCTTGCTCAGACCATCGACCATGGTTTCGATGGTCGCTGAAGGCAATGAGACGGCTGCCTTCAGGCTCTGCAGCTGTTCCTCAACATCGGTCTTGCTGGAGCGAGGGCTCGAAGGCACACTCGCAGATCTTAGGTGGTATGCCATCCTTGGAATTGAAGGAAGGTGTGAAGGTGCTAGAAAAGGAAGAGAGGATAAGATCAAAGGCAAGCTGCTAGCTACAATGGTGTCTCTTCCCGTCTTCCGGGCTTCGGCTTCCTTGTTTATATAGTGAGAGAGGCTGAAGCAACTGCAGAGCTGAACCAGGAGACAAGGAGAATCATTATCATGTGTGGTGTGACCAACTGCGTGCATGCTCATGCGCTTCAAACGAAGCCCTGAATCTCATCACGCATTGAGCTTGATTACAAGGCTGTCATGTCTGCATTTTGGCTGGCAAGCTCGGTTGCACGAGCGAAAGGGCGTCGAGATTAGCATCTGATCCAGATGATGAGATGACTTAATTGGTCTGCAAGTTGTCTGTGGAGGGACGAACAGTTAGTTGACTTGCTCGCCTCAGCCGCTCCAGGCTCCAAAGCATTCCGATCCGGTAGGTTCAGGGTTGCGTGCTCTCGCTTGCATCGAAGTATCCTCAGCCATCCACGTGTTCCTGCAACTGCAATCCTTGATGATTCAGCTTGCAATCGAGCTGTCATGTCACAAACTGAGGATACGATTTCCACCCTATCCCATATCTCTATCCCAACCAGCCAACCTCCATATCCCACAAATCCAAATGCCACCTTAGTTGCAGCGGCAACGGATCCGCTCGAGCGTGTAACTATGATGATGCACACGCTTGCCGTGGATTAAAATAATAGCAGTAGGAGAGAAAAGGGTAATGGAAGTGGAGGGGAGGAAGCAACAGGTGGGGCTGACCAGATCGTTGCCGGAGTCCGGGTCGTTGTCCTCGGTGGCCGCAACTGAGAGTTCCACCCCACAAGTTCAGCGGCGAACCAGAGACGGCGGCGGCGCTGGCGACCTTGGTCCTTGGGGTCGTCCTGCCGGTGCCCTCGCCTTGGAGAACATGGAGATGACCCGCCGGGCGGAAGAGATGCTGGTGTTGAATTGGCTGGCTCTCCATCCGAACAGGGGGCGACGGAAGCCGCCGGCGGCGGCAATCGAGGGGAAGCGTCGCACTCTGAAATGTGCCACTCAATTGGGCCGCACAGTTTGCAAATGGCCCCCCTCATTTAGATATTTTTTTATCTCCTCGTTTGGATAATTATTACTAACTTCATTTCAAATTTTAAATTACAGTTTATTTTAAGTTTTTCTAAGTTTAACTGCTCGTTTTATTAAAAAATATAAGATTAGTTAAATTTAAGTTATTTTATGAACTTCTATTAATAAAAAAAAGTCACCACAAAAAATATGATATTTTGTATAATCTTTTGGACAAGACGAAAGGTGAAACTTATGGTTAGAAAAATTGAATGAACTATAATTTGGAACGGAGGGAGTATTAGCTGCAAAGGGAATATTTGGCAAACTCAAGACGTGTTGTGTAATTTTGTGCCCTTGCTGATGCATGTTTGTGATCCTGATGTCTTACTAATCATCCCAATTCAGTTCAGCACATTATTGCATCCTATAACACACCTCTAACAGACATTGCTACAGAGTAGTGTTGATCTCACGCCAAGGCCCCGTTTGGATTGAAGGAATATCAATTGAATTTCATAGGATTTGAAATCAGGGGAAATGGATTTGAAATGTGTGTTTAGAGCAAGGAATCATCTCTCCCTTCAGTCTGGAATCCTATAGCTAGTAGCGGATCCAACGCTCAGCAGAGCCAGGCAAAGCTTAAGATGTTGATTAGATAATTTTGAGCTTGTACTACCTTCATCCTTAAAAGAAGTGATTTCTAAAAGCCATATCAGTCAAGCTTTTTAAAATTTGACTAATTTTATACTAATTTGATAACATAAATTTTAATATGTTTTCTAAAAATTTGGTTAAAATTTAAAAAATTTGACTTAGAACAACTCTAGAAATAACTTTTTTCAAAGACAAAGAGAGTAGCAGAGTAATATAGCAAATGTCTAAGCGTGTGCCAACGTCAAAGTCCGGACGCTCGGTAAGTGTCGCTAGGTCTGTCACCGCCTATAGCTAGCCAACGATGTCACATGAATGAAAAAAAAAAAGTCCACTTTGGTTTTCTCTTCTTTCGCGGAAGTCCTAGGCAAAGCACAGGAACAAGAGGATGATCTCCACCATAGTCACCGTTCAGTAGGGCACGGAGTTGGCTAGTACAACAATATGCTTGGCTACATGCATGCCTTTTGTCTATCCCACCGAGTCTCATGTAAAATTATTTCATGTGTTTTTCCATTGCTCTGTTTTGTGAATACTCTTCTATTCTACTCTATGTGTTATCCTGTGCTCTATTTTGTATTCCTATGCTCTAAACATGCATTAAATATTTATTTTAAATAATGAATTTGCAGTCTATCATTGAGGTAAAATTTGGATGAAATTACTCAAATTTTCTTACATTTGGGGTCACTTTGAAGATTTAAACTCTGAAAAAAAATTTACACGAGACTAGAAACGACTATTAATAAGAAAGAGAAAAAAAATACAATTAGTTTTGGTGCGTCAAATTATGAGTTCATAGCCAATATACCCGTACATAGTGTAGAAGTAGGTGGCAAAATTTCCTGACAAATACTACAACTATAAGATTTGTCCACAATTTTTAAAAGAAAACTGGATCAGTAAAAGCCCACTGATTATATATATTAATAAAAAAAATATAACTGCCTAATAATGGTTTCAAAGGATTCAACACTCAATCGTAATTCCTAGGTTATTTGTTTCATGGAAATAATTCATGGTAGTACGAGTCAAACTCTAGTGGTTTGGAGTTGGCAAGTTTTATCTAGGAAGAGCAAGATCCACTATGCAAGGACCCTGTGCTTGCAGTTGAGGCACATCTCATGTGAACAAGAATATTCTGGACAGCTCATTTTCCTTATACTGATATTGGAACACAGGAGAACGTGTATTTGCATACCAGTTCAAATGATATCGAACTTAGTAATTGATTGGCAGGCCTTTGCATGATAGGCAATAAAAATAATCACAAGAGACAGACCAACAGCCAACAGGAAATGGACCAAAAACTTTGCCTCTCATTTGAGCAAATTTTCTGTACACTTTGTGTGACATATATATATGTACATACAAAATTGTTTGTATGATCAGCAGATCCTCTAAAAGGCGGATGCTAATCGCAGGGGTCAGAGTTGTTGTATGATCTGTCTACAGGCTAAGAGTATTCAGAAGAGAAACTCTGCTCTGGATCAACGTCCTGAACAAAGTCCCAACTCCGCTCTCAAGATCAGCAATGTCCAGCTCCAACCCTTGCAACTGCTCCGCCTCGCACATGATTCTCTTCTTTTGCAATGACTTGGAGACAAGTGACCACTTGCTAGAACTTGGAACCGCAATTTGCTTCGACAGAAGATGCAATATCGATTCGAGGATCGACAAGGCAATTTCCCTCGCTTCAGCGACCAGGTTAATCACCCTGTATCCTTCGACATTAGAGGCAGTCTTCTTGTTGACCTTCTTGAATAGCTTCTGCGCCTTCTTAGCTGAGCGGGCATAGCACCGAATCTTGGTCTGAAGAGCCGCATCGTCTCCTCTTTTGAAAGCTAACTGCATCTCCTGGACACTGGCCTTGAGTTCCAGAAAGGTCTCTTGCATGGCGCTGCAGAGGTCAAGCAGGACAACGGAGCGCTCGAGCTCCTCCTCCACTGCCTTCCTATGGCAGCTGGGCAGGCATGTGAGTGCATCTATGTGGCTGTAGATGCTCCCAAGGTTGCTCAGACCATCCACCATGGTTTCGATGGTCGCTGAAGGCAGAGAGATGGCTGCTTTCAGGCTCAGAATCTGTTCCTCAACAGAGGTATCGCTGGAGCGAGGGCTTGAAGGCATGCTAGCAGATCTCAGGTGGCACGCCATCCTTGGAATTGGTGAAAGCTGTGAAACACAGAAACTTCTGGGAATGGGAGAAAAGATCAAAGGAAAGCTGCTGCAATGGTGTCTTCCGGGCTTCGGCTTCCATGTTTATATAGCGACAGAGGTGGATGCAACTACATAGCTGAACCAGCAGACAGGGAGAATCATTCTCATGTGTGACCAACTGCATGCTCATATGCTGCAAACAGAGCCAACTAATAAGAAGTGCATCATCCATTGAGCCTGATTACGAGACTGTCATGTCTGCACTATGGCTAGCAAGCTCGCCTGCACGGACGAAAGGGCATCGAGATTAGCATCTGATCCAGATCGTGAGATGGATTAATTATCCTGCAGTTGCCGGTAGAGGGGTGAACATCTAGTTGACTTTGCCTCCCAGCTCCAGGTTCCCATGCATTCCGTGCTAATGGGTTCTGTTCTGATATGTTTAATTGACACGAGCATCGCTGACATCTTTTTTTTTTTTTTTGGGGTGTGGTTATTTGAAGCGTGTAGCGCCTTTGGCAATGTCAAGATGATCCAAAAACATGTTTTGAAATTTTGTGGCTTTGCTAGAGTAATCATGACAATTCAGTCTAGCGCATTTGTGCATCCTGTAACCCTTCTCCAATGGATAAAGACATAGAACAGTGTTTATTTTAATGAATTTTATTTGTCATTCAAGAGAAATCTTGATGAAATTACATACACTTTCTTACCTTTGGGTTTACTCTGAAGATTCATGCGCTGAAGGTGCATTTCAAAGATCCATGCTCTGAAAAACAAAACTATAATAAAAGATTAGAAAAAAATCATATTAATAAGAAAAAGAGACAAAACGATCTAACAAATTCATTTTGGTGGGTCAAATTATCAGTGTATAGCCTAATTATACTCATACAAAGAGCAGATGTAGATGGCACAAAGTCCAGTGAAAGACACCTATAAGGGATTCATGTTTTTTGGGGGAAACTGGAGGGGTGAAGTCCCTACTGATTATATATGTTAATAAAAAAAGATAAAGATGTATTCAAAGAGAACGCCCAGATTAATATCAACTGTGCAGTTGTACAGGATTGCAGTCAATAGTAAATGCTAAATTATTGGTTTTTTGGAAACAAATCGTGGTAGGAGATAAATTCTCATGGTTTGGAGCTGGCATGTTTTAGTTAGGGAGAGCAAGATCCAGTGTATAAGGATCTTCGGCTTGCTGTTGAGGCACATCTCATATGAACAAGAATATTTTGGCCAGCTCATTTTTCTCTATTTTGCTGGCCTTTGCATGATATAAAACATAAAGGCATTGCAGGCAAGAATGCACACTGTAAAATTAATCACAAGAGAGAGACCAACTGGGAACGTAAAATGGACCAAAAACTGTATCTCAAATCTCATCTCAGTTGAGTAATTTTCTGTACATTTTCTCTCCTATATATGTACACACAAAATTGTATGGATGATCAGCAGATCCTCTAAAAGGCGGATGCTAATCACAGGGGGTTAGAGTTGTTGTATGATCTGTCTACAAGCTAAGAGCATTCAGAAGAGACACTCTGCTCTGGATCAATGTCCTGAACAATGTCCCAACTCTGCTCTCGAGATCAACAATGTCCAGCTCCAACCCTTGCAATTGCTCCGCCTTGCACAGGACCCTTGTCTTTTGGAACGACTTGGAGACAACTGACCACTTGCTAGAACTTGGCATAGTGATTTGCTTTGACAGGAGATGCAATGTCGATTCAAGGATCAACACAGCAATTTCCCTTGCTTCAGCAATCAGACTGATCACCCTGCATCCTTCGATGTCAGAAGCAGTCTTCTTGTTGACCTTCTTGAACAGCTTCTGTGCCTTCTTGACCAAGCGCGCATAGCACTGAATCTTGGTCTGGAGAGCTGCATCGTCTCCTCTTTTGAGAGCCAACTGCATCTCCTGGACAGTGGACTTGAGGTCCACAAAGGTCTCTTGCACGGCACTGCAGAGGTCGAGCAGGACGAGGGAGCGCTCGAGCTCCTCCTCCACTGCATTCCTCTGGCTGCTAGGCAAGCATGTGAGCACTTCGATGTGGTTGTAGATGCTCCCGAGCTTGCTGAGACCATCGACCACGGTTTCGATGGTCGCTGAAGGCAGAGAAATGGCTGCTTTCAGGCCCAGAATCTGTTCCTCAACATCGGTCTCCCTGGAGCGAGGGCTCGAAGGCATGCTAGCAGATCTCAGGTGGCAAGCCATCCTTGGAATTGGTGAAAGTTGGGACACGCTGAAATTTCTTGGAGTGGGAGAGATGGAAAATTAAAGGCAAGCTGCTGAATGGTGCCTTCTGGGCTTCGGCTTCCTTGTTTATATAGTGAAGGAGGTGGATGCAACTGCAGAGTTGAACCAGCAGACAGGGAGAATCAGATGCAACTGCAGAACTGTACCAGCAGGCAGGGAGAATCACCCTCATGTGTGGCCAACTACATGCTCATGCGCTGCAACCAAAGCCAACTAATAAGAACTGCATTTCCCGTTGAGCTTGATTACGAGGCTGTCATGTCTGCGCTATGGGTGGCAAGCTCGCCTGCACGGATGAAAGGGCGTCGAGATTAGCATCTGATCTAGATCATGAGATGAATTAATTAGCATGCAAGTTGCCGGTGGAGGGGCGGGCATCAAGTTGACTTCGCCTCCCAGCTCCAGGTTCCCATGCATTCCCATCTGGTGGGTTCTCATATAAAATTAAAATGAGCACCGCTGGCATGTTCATTCTTTTTTGTTTAATTGAGGCGTGCAGCACCTTTGGCAATCTCACGATGATCTACAGACTTGTTTTATAACTTTGTGGCTTTGCTAGAGTATGTTGTCCTCCTATTGTCTGCAACAAATCATGACAATTCAGTCTAGCGCATTCGTGCATCCTATAACCCTTCTCTAATGGATGGAGCAGTGTTGGTGTCATGCAAGTCATCTGGTTGCAAAACACTTATTTTAATGAATTTGCTATGCATCATTCAAGTGAAATCTTGATAAAATTACTAAAACTTTCTTACCTTAGGGTTCACTCTAGACATCCATGCTATGGGAAAAAAACAATTATAAGAGGCTAGAAGGAACCATATTAAAAAGAAAAGGAAGGACAAAAAGATCTAACAAATTCATTTGGAGGGTAAAATTATGAATGCATCGCCTAATTATACCCATACATTGAGCAAAAGCAGTTGGCACAAAGTCCTGTGAAATACAATGCAACAATAAGAGATCCATGTTTTTTTAAGGAAATGGGAGGGGCAAAACCCCTACTTATTATATATATTAATCAAAAAGATAAAAGGTTTATACAGACTTTAGGACCATATTAATATCAACTGTGCTGTTGCACAACTCCACTCAATAGTAAATGCTAAGTTATTGGTTTCTTGAAAACAAATCATGGTAGGAGGAGAAAAATTCTCATGGTTTGGAGTTGGCATGTTTTAGGTAAGCAGAGCAAGATCCAATGTATAAGGATTTTGGGCTTGCAGTTGAGGAACAAAAAGGATCTTGGGCTTGCTGTTGAGGCACATCTCATGTGAACAAGAATATTGTGGCGAACTCATACTGATTTTGAATACCAAAACGTGTATAACAGCTCAAATGATGTTGACCTTAGTTATTGTTTCGTTGGCCTTTGCAAGATGCAAAAAAAAAAAAAAAAAAAAAAAAAAAAAAAGGAATCACAGGCAAGGATGCACACCATAAAATTAGCCACAAGGGAGAGACTACTGCCAACAGAAAATGGACCAAAACTTTGCCTCTCATTTGAGTAATTTTCTGTACACTTTCTGACATATATATATGTACATGCAAAATTTTTTGTATGATCAGCAAATCCTCTAAAAGGCGGATGCTAATCGCAGGGGTCAGAGTTGTATGATCTGTCTACAAGCTAAGAGTATTGAGAAGGGACACTCTGCTCTGGATCAATGTCCTGAACAATGTCCCAACTCTGCTCTCAAGATCAACAATGTCTAGCTCCAACCCTTGCAATTGCTCCGCCTCGCACAGGACTCTCTTCTTTTGGAACGACTTGGAGACAAGAGACCACTTGCTAGAACTTGGCATCGCGATTTGCTTTGACAGGAGATACAATGTTGATTCAAGGATCGACATAGCAATCTCCCTCGCTTCAGCAAACAGGTTGATCACCCTGCATCCTTCAACATCAGAAGCAGTCTTCTTGTTGACCTTCTTGAACTGCTTTTGTGCCTTCTTGACCAAGCGTGCATAGCACTGAACCCTGGTCTGGAGAGCCGCATCGTCGCCTCTTTTGAGAGCCAAATGCATCTCCTGGACACTGGCCTTGAGCTCCACAAGGCTCTCTTGCACGGCGCTGCAGAGGTCAAGCAGGACGAGGGAGCGCTCGAGCTCTTCCTCCACTGCCTTCCTCTGGCTGCTGGGCAAGCATGTGAGCACATCGATGCGGTCATAGATGCTCCCGAGCTTGCTCAGACCATCGACCATGGTTTCGATAGTCGCTGAAGGCGATGAGACAGCTGCCTTCAGGCTCTGCAGCTTTTCCTCAACGTTGGGGTCGTTAGAGCGAGGGCTCGAAGGCGCGCTTGCAGATCTCAGATGGCACGCCATCCTTGGAATGAAGCTACTGGAGGTGGAAGAGAAGGAAAGAGCAAATGCAAGCTGCTGCAATGGTGTCTGTTCCAGGCTTCGGCTTCCTTGTTTTATATAGCCAGAGAGGTTGAAGCAACTGCACAACTGACCAGCAGACAGGAAGAATCGTTCTCATGTGTGACCAACTGCGTGCTCTTGCACTGCAACCAAAGCTAAGAATCTCAACGCTCATTGAGCGTGATCACAAGGCTGTCATGTCTGCATTATGGCTAGCAAGCTCGCCTGCACGGGCGAAAGGGCGTCGAGGTTAGCATCTGATCCATATCCTGAGATGGATTAATTAGCCTGTTAGTTGCCGTCCTGCCTGTGGAGGGACGAACACTAGTTGACCTGGCTCACCTCCACCCTCAAGGCTCCCAAGCAATCCGATCCGGTGGGTTCTGCATTGAGAGCTCGCGTGGATCGATCTAGCTTGCTATCGCGCTGTCATGTCGCAACAAGCGGTGACAACGGATTCGCTCCAGCCAGCAAGATGATGCACACGCTTGTTCCCTTGCCATGGATAAGAGTAGAAGGGGACAACAAAGAGAAGAGGGTGATGGAAGGGGCAGGTGGGGCTGACCAGAGCGTCGCCGGAGATCGTAGCTTAGTCCTGGGTTGCAGCCCCCACCCCACGAGTTCAGTGCCGAACCCGAGACGGTGGCGGCGGTGACCTTGGGTGTTGTCCCGCCAGTGGCCTTGCGCCTCGATGACCATTGGAGCGGCCAGCCGGCGGTGGAGATGCTGGCGCTGAAATGGCTCTCCATCCGGAGCAGAGGCAGCAGAACCCGCCGCGTCCGCGACTCCGCCGGCGACCGGAGGGGAAGCGCCGCGACTATTTTGCATATAGGCCCCTCATTTAGCCTAATATTATATTGGCATGAAGCATCCCATATGGGATCCGCCATTTTCCAGATTAGTCCCCCATTCCAGTCCGGCGATATCCGCCGCCCCCGCCGCCGGCGACATGGGCTTGTGGCTTGCGGGAGAACCACGGCTGCTCTTGGGTGTTGATGTCTCCCAGTCGCGCCTTCTCCACCTGGTGTTCTTCCTTGTGCATCCCTCCGCCAAATCATGCATCCATATGTTTCCGCGGCGGCAGAGGCGCCTTGCTGTGGACGCTCGACGGAGCTCAACGGTGAGTGGCTCCTGTGTTTTCCGCTGCCCATATATTTTGTACTAGAGATTACACATTTTGTTAGGATTGTATTTCTCTTTGCAAAAGCTTTGGTAGCTTGTAGTATAACTTTTAGTAGAGAACACATTTTTTTTAATGCTTGGCAACATCAGTGTTATTTTCAGTTAGAATGCTTGGCTGTTTCACTGAATATTCTGAACTTTTCCTTGGTGCCATGACGAAGTACATTGTCACAATTGAGTAATTTTCTGTAGCATGTCAATTGTAATCCGACATGAAGAATCGTGACTCTAAAGTCATTTTCCTTGCAGACAACTCTTCTCTTCTGGATTGTCTTGTAGACAAAGAGCCACTTGGTGGAACTCATCACTGCAATTTTCCTTGACAGAAGATGCAATGAGTATTCCAGCATTGAGGAGGCAATCTCTTTGGCTTGAGACAACATCTTGATCACCCTGCAACTTTGTTGATATGCTGCAGTGGACCTCTTCGAGTATAGGACTGGATCTTGGTTTGGACAGCTGTATTATCTCCTCTCTTGAGTGCCAACTGCATGACAAGCGATTGCTCAAGCCCTTGCTCCACTGCTTTCCTCTTCTGAGTAACATGGCTACTGTGTAAGCACACAAGGTCACTGGTGGTGCTGTACACTTCTCCAAGCTTTCTCAAACTGGTGGTGTACATGTTTGCCATGGTCTTAGAAGTCAAGGAGGTGCTTGTCTTCAAGCTCTGCAACTGTTCCTCAACATCAATGTCATTGGAACAAGGGCGAAGGCACACTAGCAGATCTCAGGTGGAAAGCCATGGCTCCAGTGGAAACCGCACTGCTTTTTTTCCCCCTAGAAACAGAATGAAGGACATAGAAGAGAGCTGCTTCAATGGTGTCTTCTCAGCTATGGTTTTGCCTCTATATATGCTGAACAAGCTGAAGGGAAGTTGCTGACCCTGTAGACAGCAAGAATCAAATTGTCAATAATGTGTCATGCTGCCGCAACAAAGCCAGCTACCTCTATGGCATGTTGTACCTTTTTTTCAGCTTGACAGGCATCTCTAACTGCAGTGGAGCGTGTGATGTCTCAGAAACCTTGCATCCAAATTAAAAGAGACAGAAAGAATAGTTGACCTCGCAATTCAGGATTCTTCTTGTGCGATTGCATTGAAATGGCATGTTTGGCCTGCCTGCTGTGCTTATAGCATGTAGAATCTGGATTTTGTGATTTCAAGATGATCCACATGCTGTCCAGATTTGTTATGCATTAGGTTGAACTGAAGCGCATCTTCATGTTCCAAGTGTTGGGAACACGAATCAGCATGGCAGCCTACTCTAGTGATGTTTCCTGTCATATTTGCTGTCTTATTATTCCATCTTCCAGAAACTGCCATGCTATCTGCTGTTGAAAGCAAGATCCAGTTTACAAGGATCTCGTGTCTGTTGTTGAACCACATCCCATGTGAATATTAATGTTGGCCATATGATCTATTATTTTCAAACACAAACATGAATTGCTAAATTTCTTTCATGATGCCAATAATGATCACCATCTTTAGAGTAAATTACTTTTCACAGGATCAAACACCCAGTTTTAGGTGATTGTTTAACTGTTACCTGTTATCCATGTCAGATTATAGGAAAATTAAGGAGAGGACAAAAAATGACAGCACGAGATGGACCAAAAATATTTCTTTTGCATAACTTGAATTTCTTTCTATATACTCTCTCATATTTACATCAAAATTGTTTTGATGATCAGCAGATCCTGTAAAAGGTGGATGCTAATCACAGGCTGTCAGACTTTGTATGATCTATCTACAAACTAAGAGCATTAAGAAGAGAAACTCTGCTCTGGATCAGTGTCCTGAACAAAGCCTCAACTCCGCTCTCAAGATCAACAATGTCCAACTCTAACTCCTGCAATTGCTCCTCCTCAAACACAGCTCTCCTCTTCTGGAATGTCTTGGAGACAAGAGACCACTTGCTAGAACTTGGCACCACAATTTGTTTTGTCAAGAGATTTGATGATGTTTCTAGCATGGAGATCGCAATCTCTCTGGCTTCAGACAATAGCTTGATGACCCTGCAGTTTTCCTGATCAACTGCAATGGCCTTCTTGCTGATCTTCTTGAACTGTTTCTGTGCTTTCTTCACCAATCGGATGTAGGACTGGATCATGACTTGGACAGCTGCATCGTCTCCTCTCTTGAGAGCCATCTGCATGTCCATGATGGCCATCTTGAGCTCTCCAAAGCTCTCTTGCATGGTGTTGCAGAGATCGAGCAAGACGAGTGAACGCTCCAGCTCTTGCTCCACTGCTTTCCTCTGCCGTGTAACTTGGCTGCTGGGTAAGCACACGAGCTCGCCGATGCAGTTGTATACTTCTCCAAGCTTTCTGAAACCATCACACATAGTGCCAATGGTCACAGATGATGAAGAAACTGTAGTCTTCACGCTCTGGAGCTGCTCATCAGCATCGACTTCGTTGGAGCGAGGGCTAGAAGGCACGCTAGCAGATCTGAGGTGGTAAGCCATGGTAGGAATGGAAATTGTAATGCTCTTTTGTTCTCTAGAAATGTGAGAGAAAAGAGCAGATGCTGAACTGCTTTGATGGTTTCCACCGGTCTGTAGCTTGCCTCTTTATATAGCCAAACAAGATGAAGAAATGACATCATTGGCATTGCCTGACAGCAAATAATCTCATCAATGAGAGTTGTGCTGCTGCACGAAAACCACCTGTTTGGACGACAAGCTGATGCCTTTCCTTTTGTTGTTGTTCAGGTAGGCGGCAAAATGATGTGCACGAGTGCCTAGTTTAATGTTGGATCCAGATTGCAACATCGGTGAGCAAGCTATGTAATGGCAGATGCAGAGCTGTGCCGACGCTGGTTGCTACTTGCCGGTGGAGGCAGCAGTTGACTTCATTGTTCATGCCTGCTAAACCTCCATGTGGCATCTTTGGCAATCTCAAGAGGATCCACATGCTACGTGGTGCATTTTTGTACTGCAAATGAAGATTATCACGCTGTCATGTTCCAGCTATCGGCAACATGAATCATCATGACCAACTCATTTTCCAACTCCCAAAGTGTATACGTGCATGCTATACACTTGTTTAATGGAGATTGATTTCTGAGAAATATACAACCCTAACACAATACTATTGCTGAATCTCCAAGTATTCAACACTCGTTTGTATTTGTAATTGTAAATGTTCGGCTTCTTGGAACACGCACACTTCGGCTGTTAAGAGCAAGATCTGTATACGAATCTTGTACTTGCTGTTGAGACACATCTCATGCGAACAAGAATATCATCGCCAACTCATTTTCTCATACTAACGATGAAGATGAATGATGTGTACTTCTATAACAGTTGAATCATGGTGATGTCAAATGAAATTTATACGCAAGATGGGCAACCATAAACAAAGAAGTTCTTCACAGTGAAATGGACCAAAAACTTTTCTTTTCAGTCAACTAAGTTTCTGTACACTTTCTGTCACATATATACAACAAAATTGTTTGGATGATCAGCAAATCCTCTAAAAGGCGGACGGTAATCGCAGTGGTAGAGTTGGTGTGGGATGTATCTACAAGCTAAGAGCATTTAGAAGTGAAACTCTGCTCTGGATCAACCTCCTGAACAGAGTCTCAACTCCGCTCTCAAAGTCCACAATGTCCAACTCCAACATCTGCAATTGCTCCTCCTCACACACAACTCTCTTCTTCTGGAAAGCCTTGGATACGAGAGACCATTTGCCAGGACTTTGCATCGCAACTTGCTTCGACAGGAGTTGCTGTGTTGATTCGAGAATTGTGACGGTGACCTCCCTTGCTTCAGACAGCAGCTTGATCACCCTGCCGCTTTCAGTGCCACAAGCAACCTTGTCGTTGATTCTTTTGCACTGCTTCTGCGCTTTCTTCGTGGATCGGGCATAAGACTGAACCCTGGCCTGAACAGCCGCTTCATCTCCTCTTTTGAGAGCCAATTGCATCTCCATGACGATGGTCTTGAGCTCTGCAAAGCTCTCTTGCATCGCACTGCAGAGGTCAAGCAGAACGAGGGAGCGCTCAAGCTCCTCCTCCGCCACCTTCCTCTGGCTGCTAGGGAAGCAGGTGAGCTCGTCGATGCAGCTGTAGATGCTCCCCAGCTTTGTCAGACCATCGCTCATGGTTTGGACAGTCATGGAAGGCGCAGAGACAGTCACCTTCAGGCTCTGCAATTGTTCCTCGACATTGGTTTCACCAGAGCGAGGGCTCGAAGGCACACTAGCAGATCTCAGATGGTAGGCCATGGTTGTGATGGAAGCTTTGAGGCTTCTCTTTGCTGGGAATAGAAGAAGGCAAGCTGCTGCTTCTGTTGCTGCAATGGTTTCTTTCTGGCCTTGTGTTTCCTCTTTATATAACGAGAGCTGGTGAAGCAGTTGAACATGAACAAGCAGACATCAAGAATCATTCGCATGTGTAACCAAGTGGTGACCTGCAACAGAAGACACACAACCCAAGAAGCATCCTACTTAGTTGAGCTTGATTACAAGGCTGTCATGTCTGCATTTTTGGCTGCATACTCACCTGCACGGGTGAAGAACGGCAAGATCAGAAATCATTACATCGGATCCAGATGATGACATGGATTAATGAAGATGCAAGTTGCCGGTTGATGAGTGAGCAGCATGTTGACTTCGCTCACCTCCAGCAGTCCAGCTCCAGGCCTCCAAGCAAGCCGCGTGTTAACATCTGATTCTGATCTGATCACAGAATTACACGGTGGCTTCATGATAGCACTCGTGTCATGTCTTGGTCTCCCCAATGTTTCTCCAATTTTCTAGTGCACTAGGTGAAGACATGTGGCTCCTGCATAATCAACTTATGATGCTGTCATGTCCCAGCTGCCAGCAGCAAAGAATCTGCTCGAGTTTGTAATATGTTAGGTTTATACGATGTCTATCCCTTCCAAACATTATGAGAAAAATATAAGTTCTTATTAACGGAAATAAGAGAGAAACAGCGACAGAGAAGATAACTTGTTAACTAAAAAAAGAAGATAAGTTGTGTTGTATCAGAACAGCATACTTGTTGCTCCTCAACTTTATAGGCCCAACATGTTTCTGTTTTCAAAAAGGACCAGCATTCAAGTAATGTCTAGCAAGGAGAGATTGCAACTTCGCACGAGCCCTTCCTCATTATCAATCTTCAACAAATACTTTCCTAAGAGATTTAAATTTAACAAACCAGGGTCAATCACCACTAAATCGCCTTTATCGACATGGGTACACATGGGTCTAATTAATTACTAGATGGTCTTTTTTGCACCTTGATCTTTTCCTTACTCTGGTAACAACTGATAAAAGACAAGATGGACAATGGCACATTGCTTAGGCTACCTCCCTAATAGAGTAAGTTACCCTTTCAATAACTTGGCTTAGCCTTTATTTTTCTGTCAGTGGGGCTTATGGTAACTATTTTCTCAAACATTTCGGAACAGATTGGAATTCCCATGTATTTGAGAAGGTGAGAGCTACACTACAAGTAAATAACATGCATCAAATCAACTATATGGAGAATATTTCACTCAGTTCAGACATTCAAAAGGATAAACACTTCAAATGCCCACAAGCACAAATATTTTAATGAATATTCCTAAGAATGTGTTGTTCTGCATTCTGACTCCCTTATGAGCTTTAAGTCAGGATCTTGCTCATAACAAAATGTTACTTCTTTCCTCCTTTACCTGCAAAGAATGTTTCTCGCTATGTGCAAAGAAATCTCACTACTGTTCAGCCCACTGCTTTGTTGGATCTCAGTTCACTTCACTTCGAAGTTTGTCTGAATCCAGATTTGCTTCGTGTCTTCGAAAGCATATGTTTCTGTATGACGGGACGGGATGATGCAGCTCTGAAACGATGAGGACTCAAGTGGCTGATCACAGAAAATGCATCTGAATTAACAATCGCGGAGCGAAATGCAGGACCAAATCCCGTTACCCATTCCCGTTCATATGCAACGCTGAACCTTATAGGGGCTTCTCCCTGCTGTAGTAGAGACACTGGGAAGCAAAATTCAGGGCATACATTGAAGGGAGGAGAGATGGGCTCACCAGATCGTTGTTGGCATCATCCTCGTATGCGGCGCTTGAGGACTGCGAGTCTTCCGGCAGCGCCACCAAGCTTTGACAGAGGTTGCGCCTGGGGGTGCGTCTGTCCCGCCAGAGTGTAGAGCACCGGCTCAAGCTGGCGTGCTCCGGCAGACCCGGCGAATAACTGGAGCAACGTGATGCTGGAACTGGTAACTGTTTCCATCCGGAACAAAAAGGGTGGATGGAGGCCGGCCGCCGGAGGGAGCATCCGTTGACTGCTGTTGGCTGTGCCGTCCGCCGCCCGGTCATATTGGGGGAGAGATGGTGGACTCGGTCAACAAAGTTGGCAAATTTGACCCCTTATTTGGCTTGTGACTCGACCCAATTATTCAAAAAAAAACAAAAATTCAGAAAACTCCCCGAGGCCAGCCGATTTTGATGTTGGATCACAACACCGAATAAAAAAAATAAAACACTAAAACTTAGATTTTTTAAAACAATCTCAAAGGGGAAATGGTCAGAATAATATAGATCTCAAAAAATTATGCAATTTTATTGTATACAACTTTTAACTTAAAATCATTTAATACTTCAAAATATTGTTTGAATTTCAGCTTTTAAAATATCGAAGAACTCTGATTTCTCTTTTTAAATCTCAGTCTATAACTTGTAACTAATCTTTCCTCCCTCATACTAACTCTGAATTTAATGATTTTTTCATAAAATTTTTAAATCATTCTCTATCAATTTAATGTGTTCCTACATCTATTTATTATTTGTGTCATACTTTTTATAGGACTTTGTTTTATCTATTGAAAAATTGAATTTTAAAAAATAGCAACTTGAAACAACATTTGAAGCAATAAATGATTTCAATTTTTTCATTTGAATTTATTTTGTGATGGGAAAACTATGTTTGAATTTCTCAAAATTTAAATTTAAATTTTTCAAATAACCTCAGATGGAGAAATAGCCAAAATAAAAGTTATAGATCATGAAAAGTTATAGAACTTTGTAGTTGACATTTTTTTATTTGAAATCATTTTGTCAAGGAAAAGTATATTTGAATTTCTTAAATTTTAAATTTGAATTTTTTAACTGATCTCGAATGGGGAAACAACCAAAATAAAGTTATAGATCTTGAAAAGTTATATAAATTTGTAGTTGATAATTTTTTAATTTAAAATAATCTTGTCAAATAAAACTATAGATGAATTTCTCATATTTAAAATTCAATTTTTAATGGCCTCGGGTGTAGAAACAACCTAAAAAAGTTATATAGTTTTACAGTTGACAGTTTTTTTATTTGAATTTGTTTAGAGCCTCAAACACTCGATTTAAACTTCGGTTTGGTATAATATGAGTAGACCCGGTTATGAACACAAATAAGTGTGAGGGGCAGTGGCAGAGGAGGGTAAGCATGAGGGGGAAGTTGTAGATTCGAATCCTGCTGACCACGAAGTGCATGATTTTAATGCGAAAAATGTCATAACTAAGAGGGGTCTTAATATTCGACCACCCCTATAAATTAGAGCGGTTGACCCACAGTCTTTACAAATCAGTCATTTGTAGTCACAATTGGAGAAACTGTCCCTATAAAACCTCTTGAGCTGATGCCTCTACTGTAGCAGTGATGGGCCTAGAGGCTCAATCTCATTGTGATTTTTAAGTTTTTGGCTTAATCCGTGCAAGGAGTGAGTACAATCACTGTTTAAAATTTTATAGCCCAATTTAACATGTCATGTCACCCTTTAAGTACATAATTTCTTGCACAAGGCATCTCATTGTGAGGCATTTTCATTTATGTTCGAGGCCTCATTTATGTTCGAGGCCTGATGTCTCCAAGCAGAAAGTACAAAACCACATCGAAGTATCAATGTAGCATGAGGTCAGGTTGAAACTTTCAATCGTTCGTTCATCGTTGGACGCATGGATGATACAGGAGAATACAGTTAGCTTAGTATATATTACTAGTTGCAATACTTGCACAGTAATCCCAATTCCCACATCTATATAACAGTGATCAGATTACGGTTAAGTATCACCAAATAGAGCAAAAACATCACATATATCATCCCTCCTTATCTATATCAACAAATCTCGATGGCCTCACACATTTCTTCTTTTCTTTACTCTTTTGCTTCCTTCTTGCTCCTCCTTATTTTGTTTTCTCAGAACACACTCAACGGAGAAGCCATGTCCTCCTCCACCCATCTTCGGTTGAACCTCGGCCTCAGAAGACTCTGTCATCATCACTAGCGGCGCCAGACTGCTCAGCCCTCCTTTCCGGTCAGTAAACATAATCACGCTATTACATTTTTAGCTTCTTTTAAAAACATTCTTCCCAAAACTGTAATTGCATAATAAGAGCAGTCTATTGGTGTTGAAATAATAGACTTTTCTCCAATAGGATCTACACATATAGGGAAAATGTGTCAAATTTTGTTTGACCATGATTTTACGAAATTTTAGTCACTTAATTAAGACATTTAGTTTTTCTAAAAACATTATTTGTATTAAGTATCTAAATATAATGAATATCTAAATATATAGTAAAACAATAAGTATCTCAAGGATGGTAGTAGGACAGGTTTGGACTAAAAACCCACGGGTTCGTATCTAGAATCAACAAAACATCTTATAATTTGGAACCGGGGACTAGTAAACTTGCAAAAAAAGACTTTATCTTTACAATTCTAGTTATTAGTCCAAGTTAAACATATCCTATGTTTCACTAAGTTTATAAAAAAAATATTATGAAATTTATGACTATAAATAGGTATGCTATAAAAGCATACTCTACGAATATGTATTATGTAATGATATTTATTTGGTATTAAAATATCAAGATCATTTTGTATAAAATTGTTCGAACATGGGATGTTTTTACTTAGGACAAAATTAGAATTTTTTTTATGAGGCGGTACTAATTAATGTCCAGTGTTTTCACGTCAATACTTGCTTTTACATTTTGGGATTTTTTCCCTTGTATAAGACTGAGAACCCGTGGTAAATAAAATCCCTGGTATCTTATGTATTAGTTAAACTCTGATCGATATTTTTCAGGACCTATCAATGAGAAGATGTTGCCATTATTGCACCCTCTGAGCCCATGCTCTCATCGCAGTGGCGCACGGAAAGACATGCCGTCGTCGGTGAACGACATACTGCGCGCCGACGAGCTCCGCCTCCGGTCCCTCTATGCTCTACAAGACTGGCACCCGCTCCAGCGCGGCCTCGACGACTTCAGACTCGATTCCCGTTGCCGGCAGCACTGGCAGTGACGACGACGAGGAGTTTCCTGGGACGACGTTGCTCTACACCGTCGTCGTCGGCTACGGCACGCCGCCGCAGCAGTTCGCCGTAGCCATCGACACCGCCGCCGGCTTCTCGTTCCTCCGGTGCAAGCCGTGCAAGGCAGGGGACGACGACAGCCCATGCGAGCAGGCGTTCGACCCGTCGCTCTCGTCGTCCTTCGCCCCTATACCCTGCGGCTCACCGGAGTGCGGCGCCGGCGCGGCGGCGGAGTCTTCTTGCTCTACGGCGGGGACGTGCCCGTTCAGGTTCGGCGCCGGAATCAACGGCACCTTCGTCAAGGATACTCTCACGCTCTCGCCGTCGGCAGCGGCGGCGGCGGCTACGGTGGATGGCTTCACGTTCGCGTGCACGCAGTTCGTGGACGACGACCCAGCTCCCCTCTTCTTCAGGGCCACCGGGATGATCGACCTGAGCAGGGACAACCGCTCGCTGGCGTCTCGAGTAGTGTCGTCGTCGTCGTCGTCTCCATCCGGCGGCAACGGTGGCGCCGGCGACGGCGACGGCGCCGGCGCGGTCGCCTTCTCCTACTGCCTTCCGTCGAACCAGAGCACCCACGGGTTCCTCTCCATCAGCCCCTCCCGTTCCAAGTACTCCGGCCGGCGAGACGTGCAGTACGCGCCACTGGTGGACGACAAGGACTCGGCCTTCTACTTCGTCGAGCTCGCCGGGATCAAGGTCGGCGGCGTGGACCTCCAGATCCCTCCGTCGGCGCCGATCAGCAACTTCACAATGGTGGACACGGCGACGACGTTCAGCTACTTCCCGCCGGCCGTCTACGCCGTGCTCCGCGACGAGTTCCGGCGGCAGATGGCCGAGTACCCCACGGCGCCGCCGCTGAACGACGTGCTGGACACGTGCTACAACTTCACGGGGCTGGACCAGCTGAACGTGACCGTGCTCGTGCCGGTCATCGGGCTCGAGTTCGCCGGCGGCGCGAGCCTGGTGGTCCTGCTCGACCAGATGATGTACTTCGCCGACCCGGCGAGCCGCTTCTCCGTCGCGTGCCTCGCGTTCGCGGAGACGAATAACACGTCCCCTCTCTCTGTCATCGGCAACCGAGCGCAGCAGTCGGTGGAGATGATCTATGATTTGCAGGGAGGAAAGCTTGGGTTCGCCCAAGGAGTCTGCTAGATACTTGCTTGCTGATGTATGCATGCCGGCGGTGAACGGCTCATGCTTCTTCTGTAACGGTGTCAACGGGAGAGCTTTGAAGTTTTCTTATCTTTTTCTGTGCACTTCTGTTGATGTTTTTTTAGAGGAATACACTTTTTGATGTGGAAAGGGAGCTTGATTAGCTTAACCTACACATAACTTCAGGTTTGACTCAACCTGTTTCCATCTTTACGCTCTCCGTCCTATAATATAATACTACTATGTCGAATAAACTAAGAGGAAATATCTGAAACAAATCGATTTGTAAAGGTATTTGGCCACCGCATAAGGTTGCATAAGGGTGGCTAGAGAAACTATCCCTATAAGTTTATTTTGTAGCAGTGGCGAGCCAAGACCGCTCGCTTCTTCTCTAGAGCGATAAAAACAAGATAGTCAGTTCTGTATTTTTTTAGATATCAGAGATTGAGCTGTTGGAGCCTCATTAATATTTTCTCTAGTTCGTCAAAATTGGGAAAGAGTAGGATAGGTAATCTGTTGGATTTACTTTAAGAAAAATTTAAGACGTCAAAAAAAGAACGATGATGACGCGGCGCGAAGCACACACCTATCATGCATGCTATTCACATGCCGATGCGGCACTGATCTACGGAGCATGAAATGTGCATTATATAAGTGATGCCAAGCGTTCACACAACACATCATTTTTTAGTGACAGGGAAATCACGTTCCCAAAGAGCATCCGGCCGGTAGCTACTCCGGCCGTCCGGGGTTGGAAGCATCTCCCGCACAAGAGAGACAACATCCACCCATGTGAACCGAAAATGTTATCTTGCAAAATGCTGACAAATTCATCCCAATTGTTTGACTGTTCTTACCTATTTATAGACACCCACCCACCCAAAGTCGCCCTGCTCAGACGAAGCTAGCTGCTGGTTTTGCTCACAGCAGAAGCAGATCTAGAGAGAGCTAGAGCGAGAGAGAGGAGAAAGCACAAGCTGCCAATAAGCTTCCATCAATGGCGGATGCTCTTGCTCATGCTGGCATCAACAGCGAGCAGCAGGGCCTGACGCTGCTGGGCCTGCACGTGAGCCCCTTCGCGCTGCGCGCGCGCATGGCGCTGAGCCTGAAGCGCCTGAGCTACGAGTACATCGAGCAGGACCTGTTCCACAAGAGCGAGCTCCTCCTCGCCTCCAACCCCGTGCACAACAAGGTCCCCGTGCTCATCCACGGCGGCACGCCCATCTGCGAGTCGCTCGTCGTCGTGGAGTACGTCGACGAGGTCTGGCCCGGCTCCGGCTCCGGCTCCGGCGCCGTCCCAGCCATCCTCCCCGCCGACGACCCCTACGCCCGCGCCGTCGCGCGGTTCTGGGCCGCCTACATCGACACCAAGCTGTTCCCGGCGTACGTCGGCGTGATGAAGGCGGCCACGGAGGAGGAGAGGGCGGAGAAGGTGAAGGAGACGCACGCCGCCGTGCTCAACCTCGAGAAGGCCTTCGCCGAGATCAGCATCAGCTCCGGTGCCAGCGGTGTTCCGGCGGCCTTCTTCGGCGGCGACTCCGTCGGGTACCTGGACCTCGCGCTCGGGTGCTCCCTGCCGTGGTTCGGGGCGCTGCGCGCCATGTTCGGCGTCGAGGTCATCGACGCCGCGCAGGCCCCGCTGCTGGCGGCGTGGGCGGAGCGGTTCGCGGAGACCGCGGTGGCCAAGGAGGTGCTGCCGGAGCCCGACCAGGCTGTCGCCTACGCCAAGAAGATTCAGGCCTACCGGGCTTCTGCTTCTGCTAAAAAGTGATGCACGTCAGAGTTCAGAGTATTGAGTTCTGTAATAATAAAATTGAAGCAGGAATTGAAGTAGTGCATTTTGTACTCTTAATTAATGAAAGATTATCACTTTGTAATGTTCAAGCTCTCGGCAATAGGATCTCATCGTAAGTTCGTAACCAGTTCAGTACTTGAGTGCATAACTGCATACTACGTGTGTGCTCTAACACTTTTTTAACGGAGATTATATTGTTCTCTCAGAGAAATATACAACCATAGCCGAAAATGGTTGAGTTGCCAAGGAAGGATGCAGCACTCGTTCAGATTTAAAAGTTTAAAACTGTCACACCTCCTCCTTCCTCTTTCAGCCTCCAGCGCGGCGCCGTGGAAAACGCACACAAATCACGCTCGCGATCCGCTCGCCGGCCGCCTGCCCTGCTGCAGACCTGCAGTTGCAGTCACGCACGCGATCTGCTCGCCGCCCTGCTGCGCTCCACGGCTCACTGCTGCACGCCGCCGCATCCGGGAGCGGGAGGCGCCGCAAATTTGGACCCAGGCCGCGACCATGGAGGGCTCCCCTTCACCTTCAGCCAGGCGTCCCCGTCCCGTCGACCTCTCTTCTCTTCGAAAGAAGTTGGCCGTACCAATGAGCAAGCGAGACGAGTCAGAGATTAACTATTTTATTCATCTCCTACAACTACAAGAGGAGGAGGAAGTGGAGGATTCCGGTAAACCTACAAAGGAGAGGCCTCTTCCGCACATTGTCAAGTACCATGGTAAAGTTCAGCATTCGTATGCTATTCCTTTGTACTAATTACTTTGTGGTTCAAATTTTTCCTTGATTATGGGTTGTCCAGCATCCAAAATTTTTCAAGATCAGGGCGTTTTTCCTTCATTATCTACTCTATCTATAGATTAATCTGTTCGACAAACATAAATAAGAGCATGCATGCCGCCATATCGGTTCTGATGATGATTTCTTACCCTCTTCTGTATTTTTACTTGTTTCGTAAGATCTCTTGGAGCAGTTATGGGGATGGGACAGGCTGATTCAATTGGGGCGTACCGTGACCTTGCCTGTCTATACCAAATACCTTGAAGAGTTTCACCGTCGCAAAGTAGCCACTACGGACACGAACCTATCTACTGCCGCAGGGACTGTAAGTTTGAACATCCTGTGCTGCAATTTTTTTATGTTACTCCTGTTTACTGATCCATGGTTTCAATCAAGCAGTGCCTCACAAATGAGAAGCAACTTGTATCTGAGTTGATGGCCAGGGTGAAACCTGAACAGAAGTCGAGCTTGCTGATGTGGAGGTCAATCATTCTGAGTTGCTTGATCAAGTGTGAACATTCAGTCAGCAACCCAGCAGGTTGCAAATTATCTGATGTTCCTGGTGTGGCATTGTTGGTATGTTCATTCCTGTCCTGGCCTGGCTGTAACACACTAAGCATTTCTCTTGTATGTATATTTAACCATGAAAATATGTTATGTAGTAGTTTTTCTGTATCTGGGCTGGAAAATTAGCTGAAAAATAAATCTGTCGTCCCAACTAGTTTGTCAAGCTGTAGGCCAACCGGAAGAATTGTTTTTTTTTTATTTTGCTCCTTTTTTATAGTCATTGTACTAATGCAAAACGATGGTTTCAAGTGTATTGCTAAGGAGGCTGAGCTGACGTGTGAATTACTGAGGCTTGAAGCACCCATTGATGATGATTTAATCACCCAGAGCACAACGATACGCTTGTGTGCCTTGAGCCTTATGAACTGCATTGGGGACAATTCTGTTTCTGCATCTGCTGTTATGTTGGTACGCGCTTGCCTTCAGAAAACCCACATAACTTTATCATCCATCCATCCAATTGACAAACCAATGATCAACACCTTATTTATCACCTGTCAAACTTTGTAATATCATCCATCCATTCTTGAGCCTTATGAACTGCACTCTACTCAATTTTTTTTACTACTAGCTTGTTGGCTCTAATGTTGTACTGACGGGTGCTTCAATTTAAGGGTATGGTGGAGGAGGCTGGAATGATGTGTTCGTGGATGCATAAAAATATGGAACCTATTGATTTATATTTTGATCCCATACCTATTGACATGTTGGACTGCAATGATATACGACGCCATACCTTGCATTTTATGGTCAACTACATACTAGCAGATTCTTTGGCTGCCGAGCACAAGACTGTTGAGGAAGAACCTGCTCCTCAGCACATGACTGTTAAGGAAGAATCTGCTCCTGAGCACATGATTATTAACGAAGAACCTGCTAGAAGTGGTCCTAATGGTGATGAGGATAATATTGCTGCTGATGGAGCAGCAATCACCACAGGGTATGGACTTGTTTTCTTATTTCTTGATGCAGCTTATGTGGTCTGTTTGTTACTACTTCTTGGTGACAAGCATTGTGATAATATGCCGTTTGTCTGCATTGTTACCAGGGGTTCTCAGTATGAGAAAGGTGGTGAGAAGAGTAACCAGTGGAAAGGTGGTGAAAAGAGTAATAAGAGGAAGAGGAAAGAAGGTAGGAAATAAGCTAATCACAAAATCATTACACTTCATATGTAATGATGTTTTGGTGTTGTTTTCAGAAAACGATTTTGGTTGGAAAAGGCTGGAGATGCCACCAGACAGTTCTGTTAAGTCGTCTGACTATAGGAGCTACCTTGACAAGTATTATGAAAGCAATGCTGTTGGGTTCATTGCTGCTGCTTCTAAAAAATCTGCAAAATAATACTCACATGGGTCATGCTGTTGCCAAATTTGTTAGTAACCCTCTTGCATCTTTACTAAACCACCGATGATCTTACTGAAGCTGTTTGTGTAACATATTTCAAACTCACAATTTTTTTCAATTAGTGTCTCGAGATGGAGGAGGAACTCCTGTCTGTGTGGAATACTCGAGTGGACCATATCTTTGGTGACACCCTAGCAGTCAATGCTATCATGGAGAGTAGCCTGATCAAGGAGCATGCACTTTTAATCTGTGACACAGTGGCTGAGTTGGATTTACCTTCTGCCATTGCTTTTGTGGTATGTGCACCTACCTTGCCTGAACAGACCAAACAAAACATGTTGTTTTGTATTGTACTACTGGAATGCTATTCTTTTCGAACCATATTGACTGAATTTATGCTGCTGTTATTAAAAAATGCTAAAATGAGGGGTTGGGGATGAAAATCATGCTCGGAGGGCAGGGAAATGAAAAACCCGCCTTACTGTCATGTCGTTATTGTGATGTGCTACTCATTGTGGCAAGTTAAAGTCTCTTTCATGTAATCTGGAAACACTGCCTCGACGGTGTTTGAGTTTGGCAGCTGCATGAACTGGTTCAAATTTTTATATAACCAGCGCTAAAATTAATAGTGTAAGTAATCAATCTTGGTTCCACACTTGTTTTATCGGAAATCCTTGCCTATCTCACTCATTGGATGGCCAAACAACGTTGAGTGTTACCCTAGAAGGCTTGAACTTTGACCTATGTTGAGGGAGGGATATAAAATATTGACAGGTTTGATTGCACAATATTTAAGTATGGCCTTGTTTTCAAAAATCGTAAATGTTTACTGTTTCTCTTGTCTACACTGATAGCTTGGAGTAGTTCCATCCAACTTCAGAGCAGTTCTTTGTGCAGAATATAGGGTAGCTTTGATTCTTCCTACAAGTTTTTTCTTTTTGACTAATGCCTAGCATTGTTGTCAAGTGTATTACCAAGGAGGCTGAACTGATGTGTGAGCTTCTGAAGCATGGGGCTAAGCCTTCTTCTCAGCTCATCCAACTGAGCAGCGTAATCCGCTTATGCGCCTTGGGCCTTCTCAAAGGACACCAATCTGTTACTTCTGCCGCTGCAATGATGGTTATTGACCTTTGTGTGCTGTATTTTAACATGTATCGATCCATTTCTTTTCTGTAAATTACCTACTCATACTTGTTGCCAAAATGATGAATGTATTCAATGCAAGGGTATGTCAAATGAGGCCAAAGAGATGTATGATTGGATGAAGAGAGAGAACAGGCTTGTTACCTTGAGCTTGTCCGAGTCGCATGGACTTGAAGTTTCCCACTGGATCAGGATTAATGCCTTGGATGTTATGACCAGCATATTGGTTGATTCTTCCTTTCCATCCTCCAAAGGTTATATAGTGGAAATTACTATTTTTTATTTTATTTTATTTTATTTTATTTGTTCCGTGTGGGCCTCATGAAACATTGTCTAATTGATGTTCTTTCCACTGCAGACGCGTGATGATGCAATGCTATGACTAAACAATGCCGGATTGGATCAAGGATGGGATCCACAAGGATTTGATGTTTATTCTTTTTACTGGCCTGGAACACTAGCTATATTATGTTCCTAGTCTGTTTTTAATACACTTTATGTTTCTGGGATCTGTGTTTGATCTACTGGGTTATGCGTGTAAATCATGATACTATATTGCGTGTAAATAAATATGTGAAAAACTCTGTCTGATTTGTCATGCGGAATTTTCCTTATATAAGGCACGAGGATGGTTGTAATTTCATATTATCGTAGCATGGAGCCCAAACATGGTGAACAAAGCCCTCTCGACTGTTGTTTAGCTCCCCTTTGTGCGATGAAACGTATAGGCAACATGGCCCAAACAAAGAAATTTCATCACAGAGGAAGAAGAATGGTAAAATGGACAACCGAAATGGACCAAAAAAAACTTTGTTTCTCAGTCAAATGAATTTCTGTACACTTTCTGTCATGTATATAGAACAAAATTTGTTTGGATGATCAGCAAATCCTCTAAAAGGCGGACGCTAATCGCAGGGTAGAGCTGGTGTAGGACCTATCTGTCTACAAACTAAGCGCATTTAGAAGTGAAACTCTGCTCTGGATCAACCTCCTGAACAAAGTCTCAACTCCGCTCTCAAGGTCCACAATGTCCAACTCCAACATCTGCAATTGCTCCTCCTCACACACAACTCTCTTCTTCTGGAAAGCCTTGGATACAAGAGACCATTTGCCAGGACTTGGCATCGCAACTTGCTTCGACAGGAGTTGCAGTGTTGATTCGAGAATTGTGACGGTGACCTCCCTTGCTTCAGACAACAGCTTGACCACCCTGCTGCCTTCAATGCAAGAAGCAGCCTTGTTGATTCTTTTGCACTGTTCTGTGCTTTCTTGGCAGAGCGGGCATAAGACTGAACCCTGGCCTGAACAGCCGCTTCATCTCCTCTTTTGAGAGCCAATTGCATCTCCATGACGATAGTCTTGAGCTCTGCAAAGCTCTCTTGCATCGCACTGCAGAGGTCAAGCAGAACGAGGGAGCGCTCAAGCTCCTCCTCCGCCACCTTCCTCTGGCTGCTAGGGAAGCAGGTGAGCTCGTCGATGCAGCTGTAGATGCTCCCCAGCTTTGTCAGACCATCGCTCATGGTTTGGACAGTCGTGGAAGGCGAACAGACAGTCGCCTTCAGGCTCTGCAGTTGTTCCTCCACACTGGTTTCACTGGAGCGAGGGCTTGAAGGCGCACTTGCAGATCTCAGATGGTAGGCCATTGTTGCAATGGAAGCTTTGAGGCTTTTCTTTGTTGGAATAGAAGGCAAGTTGCTGCTTCTGTTGCTGCAATGGTTTCTTCCTGGCCTTGTGTTTCCCCTTTATATAACTAGAGCTGGTGAAGCACTTGAGCATGAACCAGCAGACATCAAGAATCATTCTCATGTGTAACCAAGTGGTGACCTGCAACAAGACACAACCCAAGAAGCATCCTAGTTAGTTGAGCTTGATTACAAGGCTGTCATGTCTGATTTTTTGGCAGCAAAGTCACTTGCACTGGTGAGAATCACTTCATAAGATCCAGAACATGATATATATACAGAATTACAGATTAATTAAGATGCAAGTTGCCGGTGGATGAGTGAGCAGCAAGTTGACTGCGCTCACCTCCAGCAGTCCAGCTCCAGGCTTCCAAGCAAGCCGCGTGTTATCATCTGATTCTGATCTGATCACAGAATTACACGGTGGCTTAATGATAGAACTCGTGTCATTTCTTGGTCTCCCCAATGTTTATCCAATTTTCTAGTGCACTTGGTGAAGACACGCGTCTCCTGCATAATAATCAACTTATGTTGCTGTCATGTCCCAATTGCCAACAGCAAAGAATCTGCTAGAGTGTGTAATATGTACTAGGTTGAGACGATGTCCACCCCTTCCAAACATAATGAGAAAAAGATAAGTTCTTTTTAAGGGAAACTAATGAGAACCATTGCAGGCATGCGGCTCCTGAATAATCAGCTTATCATGCTGTCATGTTCCAATTGCCAGCAGCAAAGAACCTGCTTGAGCATGTAACATGTACAATGTTCTGCCATTTTCAACCCTTCAAAACATCATGAGAAAAATACAAGTTCCCTTTAAGGAACAAGAGGGGAAGACGACAGAGAAGAGAGGTTGTTGATTGCGTTTATCAGTACAGCCCACTGGTTGGTTTATTGAACCTCAACTTTATAGGCTAACATGTTTCTGTTTTCCAAAGGGCCAGCATTCAAGCCCATGGGCTTATGTTTAGTTTGGCAAGGAGAGAATGCAGGAGCACTTCCTTGTTTCCAAGCTTCAACAAAGGCTTCCCTAAGAGACTCAAAAATTTTACATCCCAGGGCCAATCACCTCTAAACCGCCTTTTATCTACATGGCTAAACTGCAGTCAACTTATGAGTGAAGTTTGCAAGTGCCAACCTTTTCATTATAGTAGAAAGGTGGAAAAAGAAGTTACAAGAGGAGGCTATGCAAAGGCCAGACCAAAGGAAACTTAAACTAACAAGGTTACAGGTTATTGTAACCCCTTTGACAATAGGATGCATTGTTAGTACTTGGTAAAATCACGCTCTTTTTTTTATGAAACAGGAGGGGCAAGGAGCCCCTACTGGAAGGAGAAAAGGCAACAGGTGCTAAGTGAATAGAAGTGAGAAAATGACATTCTTATCGAAGCAAGGTGACGTCATCCTGGAGCAGCAGCACTAGTTGATCCGCCGTCATTGCCCGGGATTTTAGTTATGGTACTTTTTTTCCACCATGATCTTTTGATTAAACTGACAACAACTGACAAACGACAAGAAGTACAGTGGCACATTGCTCAGGCTAGAATTAAGAAGGGTGTACCTCAATTCCATCCAACAGAAGTGCATACCCTTCCAACAGCTAGGCATAGCTTTTGTTTTGCTTTCAGTGGGTTTCTGGTCACTATTTCTCGAGCATTTTGATTTTTGAAAGTGATTGGAAATCCCATTAATTAAGGTGGTGAGAGCCATGCTAAAAAGTAAACATTGCCTTACGTTGATTTTGATTTCCTAATTTATAAAGAACTACGAACAGTATATTTACTGAAAATGTACTTTCAGTTCAGACTTCAGACACTCAAAAAGGAAATTTTATTGACAGACACACAGAACAGCAATTCCTCCAACTACCAAATGTTGGATTAAACCCTTCGAATGCCCCCGAGTCCGTGTATTCCAATCAATTTTGCTAGCAATGAGCTGTTCTAAACCGCTTATGAGTTTTATGTCAGGAGTCAGGAGCTATGCTATAAACAAATTTTACTCCTTTCCTCCTTTATGCGCAAAAACAGTATCTTTTGCCATCTTTTATGTGCAAAAAAAAAAAAAACCTCACCTCTGTTCACTTGAATGCTCTGTTGAGTCCCCCAGTTCACTCCACTCCAATCTTTTTTTTCTGAATCCCGAATCCCGATTTGCTTTACTGCTGTATACGCGCCTGACCGCCTGTGATCACAGATCTCATGGAGCTGTCGACGACGCTGCATCCCAGGTATGATGAGATGATGCAGCGAAGAAAATTAACAAGCCGGAAGTTCAATGCTGAACAGTATAGCTGACTTTTTCTCTCTTAAAGATATACAGTATAGTTGTTGTGCTAGACAGCGGGAAGCCTTGTGAGCTAAATTGGAACTCTATCCCGTTTTTTCTTTAAAAAAAAAAAAGAAATCTCCCAAATAATCACGACACAGTTACTTCATTCATAAAAAAACCCCGAAATATTTGCAATCATTGTGATCTAAAATAATGCTGCTCGCGGTCGGTCGAATCAATGACGAATTTCTTCCTTTTTCAAAAGATAAAAGGAGAGAGAAGAGGAATTTCTGTGGGCTAGCTGAAGAATCCTTGTGGCGGCAGAATTTGCAAATTTTTCCAGGGACGGGATGCGCACACGTCACGTGGCTCCAGAACGGCGGGCGGCGGACCTGGCCAAGATGTCGCCGCCGCCGGTTTTGCGGCGTCCGTCAGCCTCAGCCCGGCGGCATGGCGGAGGCACAGCACAGTCCTGCTTGCTCAGCAACTTTGGAGCTCCTCCTCCCCCATCCCCATGTGCTCTGCCTCTGCTTTTCCTCTGCTCAGTCCTTGAATGCCTCCAGCTCCACTCGCCAGTTTGCCACTGTTCTTGCACACGTACATGACGGCCTGGCCTTCAATCTCCCCTGCCCTGAAGACGAGATCATCTTTTCTACTCTACTCTTGAGGCTGGCACCCTTGAAAGACAAGGAAGAAAAAAGAGGAAGGAACTGGACGAACCGGCCGGCACTTGGATCTTGTTCTTGCCGTGGCCGGCGGCGGCGACCTCCTCTGGGCTCTGGCGAGGCCAGCCACTCACCGTGGCACCGTGCCCAAGTACAATGTACTAGAGTACTCGACCACTCGTGCTGTTGACACGCGACACGCCGGCGGCCGGCTGGCCCGTATGAGTACTTCTCTCCGGTCTGGTCTGCACTCTGGAGTGTAGATTCTACTCCGTACGACTGCATCTGTGTCCCTTCTGAATGAATGCATTGTCCAGCTTACATTTGGCTCAGGATAAGCATGCACACAGTGCAGCATCCATGTGACATGTCCGTCCAGCTTACACCCACCAACAACAAGAACTGCTGCAGATAGAAATACAAAATGATAGATGCCTAAAGTTTTGTTTCCCTTGTTGTCAAAGAAAAAGAAAAGGTTTTGTTTCCCTTTTTTTGGAGGGGCACTGAATCCATAAACGGCTCAGCTATAAGTACATGCACACCACTTCACTAGTGGCTCCTGTCAAGTAGAAAGGCAACAGAAAGCAGCAGCAGCTAGCAGCTCCAGAGAGAGAGAGAGAGAGAGAGAGAGAGAGAAAGAGAGAGAGAGTGGCTCTGAGATCGATCAATGGCGGGAAAGCTGGGACACCTGCTGACGAGGCTGCACCTGGCGAGAAGCCGATCGCCGCCGTCGTCGTCGTCGCCGGTGCCGGACGTGCCGCGGGGCCACCTGGCGGTGTACGTCGGCGAGGGGCGGAAGCGGCTGGTGATCCCGACGGCGTGCCTGAGCCACCCGGCGTTCGTGACGCTGCTGAAGCGGGTGGAGGACGAGTTCGGATTCGACCACCGCTGCGGCGGCCTCACCATCCCCTGCGCCTCCGAGACCGACTTCGCCGATATCGTCGGCCGCGTCGCCGTCGACGAGCACCACCGCTGACGACGTCGATCGTCGTCGGCTTTAATTTCAGGACAGGACAGTTTTGATGAATTTTCTTTTGTTGAGGATTGTTTGTCCAACTTGGGATAGATGAAGCTACGTAGAACTGGAACTGATGTACTCCCTCTGTCCCTCCGAAAGGAGTGATTTTTAGAAACCGTGCCAGCTTAAACTTTTTAAACTTTGACCAACTTTATAGAAGATAGCAATAATATTTATAATATAAATTGAGTATATTATAAAAATATATTCTATGATAAATCTAATGATACCAATTTGATAATATAAATCTTAATGTTTTTTCTATAAATTCAATCAAAGTTTAAAAATTTTGACTTAGGACAACTCTAGAAATCACTCCTTACAGGGACAGAGGGAGTACAAGTTATTGCGGGTTTGCAATTTGCATGCTTGGACTCTGTAAAGATGGTGAATTTATGATCTGTTTCCTCTCAGCTTTGATTTGAATTTAGAAATCAGGAGCTTCTACTGCAGCATTTGAATTTTGAGACCTGACTAGTTCTTGGATGAAGGAAAAAGAAACGAACAACAAACTACACGAATATATATCATGGAAGAGGAGTACATAATCTAATGATACTTAGGTAAATATTGGAGCGGCTATAGTTGTTCAAAGCTTTGTACAAGAAAACGTCACATTATCAAGTACTCCCAGAGGACACCGAATTGTACTTCCTTGTCTGAATAAAACATAAGTTGTGGTGAAGAACACACTGGAATCAGGTGGACTCTCGACTCTCTAGTGTACAGTATATTGACAATGGTGCCAAACATGGGTGCTAACATAATATATGTTCGCAAACACAAATAATGCTTAAAAAAAGAAGCAAACACAGATGCAAAGAAAACACTAGAAACATTAAAAAGACAAGGAAAGACCTGGAAGAGCCAACCTGAAAAAGAAAAGCACAACACAGAACACACAGTATGCACAGAAACGCAGACACCGCTTATTTTTCAACCAAATTTGGTTTGAGGTATTTCGAACTCCAAAGTTTGTATTAGAAAATTAGCATCGAAGCGTTTGTAGTCCAACGGTTAGGATAATTGCCTTCCAAGCAATAGACCCGGGTTCGACTCCCGGCAAACGCATTTTAATTGTTTATAAGTTTTTCCTTTTGTTTTCTCAGCACGTGCTGCTCAGGTTCTTCTTTCTTTACCCTTTTGCAGTTTTGCTCTCTTTCTTTTTCTTTTTATTTTTACAGTTTGTTCTTTCATTTTTCACATTGTACACTACTGCTACTTCAATCAGTACAACTGCCAAGCAAACTGTGACCGTCGCTGATAGTGTAGACTGTAGACGCTAGACCCTTTTGATAGCAAGGTAGCTACAATAATTTGTCCAGCTAGCATCATTATTTTAGGATAGAGGAAGTATATGGCAATGGACACTCCTAGTTCAGAACTGCCTACACTACATTTTACTCGAAATTCGTTGGCAAAATGAGCTTAGTAAAAGATTAAAAATATTCTTTTTGCACCATGTGAAATGATGCATTAACCCAAGCGACCTGTGGCCCACATAATATAGCTGACTTAAGCGTTTGCAGTCAAGATTAGTGTAATGATTTGAGAAATTCCTCAAGCAAGTGTTTGAGATGCAAACGCATTTCTGTGTTCTTCTTTTCATATCTGTTCATCTCAAGTTAATTATTTATCATCCTTATTACAGTGCTACCTACACTGAAACAAACTTTGCTTGTCTACGTACACTGAAACAAACTTTGCTTGTCTGAAAATTACAATTACAAATAACAGGGATATAATAGGCGTGCTGCAACGTGCCCGAAGCATTGTGTCTTTCGGAACTTGATCAGCAAAATTGATCTTTATGCAGATCTCTTGCCCAAACTCATCTGAGAACATTTTATTCCAAACGTCATTGGTAGTGTGGATGCCCACGAGTCTTCTGTAACCAAAGGCTGAATGGAATATGACAGCGACTCAGCAAGTACCCCTTGTTGTTTAATTTCTTGTTTATTTTCCTCTCCCACACAGGTTCTCCTCCCTGAGGAGAGGCGATCCAGACTAAAGACCCCGTTAATAGTGAGATTTTCGAATATCTGATCCACCATATAGCTGACCAAAAGGATGATGCTTACTTTTAGTTTGGCTAATTTCATAGCTGACCCAAAGGATGATGCTTTGTTTTCTGGCTAAATTCATACCCATAAAAGGTCAGTTTTGCAACCATGAGCTCCAAATTCCAATTAGGCAGGATAGTGGGGTCATTGCTTTGTCATCCTAAATAAATACAATCATCATAATAACTAGTTTAAGGCACATAGAGTTTGCTGCAACATATACGAACTCAAATAGAAACAGTAGCGAGTATATTATTCTCGTCCAACCAAAACACACACAACAGCAGGTTTTTACGACAGGATACGCTCATGGCTCAGGTACTAGTATTTCAAACAACATAATTCAAGACAGAAATATGCAGTTCTAGCAAAGCAGCGGCAAAACTAGTTGGGCCTTGGAGTCGCCCACTCGACTCGGAGGATAAGGTTATCATAACCATACCCATTGAGCTTGCTGATCGCCTTCTCCGCATCCTCTCTGTGAACAAAGTTGACGAACCCAAAGCCCCTGCTCGACCCAGTCTTCTGATCCACCGCGACGTAGACACGGCTGACAGGGCCAAACGCCCGGAAGAGCTCAAGGAGGTCAGGCTCACGGGTGTCCTCTGAGAGGTTGGTGACACGGACGGAATTCTCATCGTTCCTGCGGCGCATCACGTCGCCGGTCCTATCAGCACCTCCTCTCATGGTTGGAGGAACATATGCTCCTTTAACAGGACCGCCTGGTGCAGCAGGGCCATCAGAAGTGGGAGGCCTGTCGGTGAAAGTTTCAGTCGGTGGCGCAAGGTCCTTGTAGGGACACTTTGAGGTCCAGTGATCGCCCTTCTTCCCACAGGTTCTGCAAACCATGAGAACAGCACCTCCCTTGCTCGCCATAGCCAGCGGGTCACCGGATGCAGCTGGCTCCTCAGCTTTGCTCCCTACAATTAATTGGGATGTTAGCGAACAGGAACCAAAGTTTAAAACATACTGGATTTTAAGGCCTCGTAACATCACAGTGTGAGTCTTAACATAACAATCCTTAGACGTACTCAAATAGTGCTCCAACAGCATCATATGCGAATCACAATCATTGAACTATGAAACAGAATTTGAGCCTTTTGAGATGAAAAAAAAAATACAGTGCTTTCATTTTAATTAAACGGGAATTGATTCTAGTTCTCTTCAAGTACTAAGTGAACCATGTATGTCCAATATAAGGACGATGACAGGTGAGAATGAAACGTAATTTTAATCAGTGTTCCATGAAACAATTCTTGCATCACCCAAATGGCAACTGGAATGAGACGGCTAGAATTGTAGTTCAATTTATCGCTCCTACACACCAATAGACTAGGTGACACAGTATTCACAGAGCGATCCGAACATCCCCAAATTTCACAAAGACCACATCTTTGCAGAACTAAGAAATGAATCGAAACATTCGACCGAGACAGATCGTGCCTAGCTGCTAGCAATCGAACGAACAGACGACGAGGATACACGAAATGGAAAGCAGGTAGGAAGCAGATCGAGACCTGGGGCGCGGGGCCGCTCGAGGAGGATCTCCTCGGTGGAGACCATGGTGAGCCTGGAGCCGGCGTCCTCCTTGAGCGCGTCGCCGAACTTGGGCCACTGGCGGCGCTCGATGGCGCTGCGGGAGAGGCGCGCCCGCGCGAGCTTGCGGACGCGGGTGGTGGTGGTGACGCGGACCTTGTTGCCGTCGTCGTCGAAGCGGTACTCGATGACCTTCTTGAGCCCGTTTTCGTCGGGCCCGACGACGACGCGCGGCGGGAGGAGGAAGTCGAGGTCCCCGCCGTCGTCCTCCTCCAGCTCCCCCCACCGGATCTTCTGCTGCGCCGCCGCCGCCGCCATGGTGCCGCGTGCGTGCAAGCGCTAGGGTTTGGGATTTGGGGGCGCCCGGCGACGGTGAGCCGAGTCCGGTCTACTAGGTGTGGGTGGGTCGGTCGCGTCTCCGCAAATGGGTGGCCCGAAAGGCTTTTATGGGCTTTCGTATAGCCTCCAATTGGGCCTCGAACCAACGAGAGCGCTCTGTGTCGTGGTCAGCTCGTTTCTTTTCTTTCTTTTTCTTCTGCTTCCTCAACAACAGCATATGAATGAAACAGATAATAGAATCATTTTCTAACTAAACTAGAATAGAAAATATGCTATAACCTAATAACCTATCTCCCATAGTTGATAATAAGAATTATTTCAAAGAGCACATTAAGGAATCGTAACTACGTAAACTACAAACCCTTACTACCTCACAAGTTTCTCTCACCCGCTAAGAAATCAAGATGATTCATTACATGATGTATGATATTATAATATGGAGCAATTCCTTCTTTTAGTTGATCATCATTTAGCACAGACTAACAACTCCTAACTTTGCTCTAGTACTCTAGTACACACTTTATGGGTAATTCGGTACAGTTTCGCTTGATTTGTAGCTCTAGCTCTGTGATTCTTTGATGAAAAATGATTCTGGTGGGGATTGAATGGAGAGTGATGGGATAAGTCCTTCTATCTCCAAAATTCGACTATAAATTGAGAAGTAATTCTTGTTGAATCTCCACAACCATAAGTAGTGTTTTTTTAGATGTTTGGCTGTCTACGAGTGATTTTCATGAAGGATTTAGATTAGGATCCCTTATAGACCGCCCCTAATAAAAAACAATTTTGCTATAATGACACTTTTCTCCCAAATATGTTTAGTGTGGCACAGCTCATGGCCTCTCCCAACCTGATACATCGTCACACGTGTCCAGATACCTACTCCCTCTCGTCCCCCCGAAAGGAGTGATTCCTAGAAACCGTGCCAGTCAAACTTTTTTAACTTTGACCAACTTTATAGAAAAGAGCAACAACATCTATGATATAAATTTAGCATATTATAAAACTATATTCCATGGTAAATCTATTGATACTAATTTGATAATATAAATGTTAATGCTATTTTCTAGAAAATCGGTCAAAGTTTAAAAAGTTTGACTTAGGACAACTCTAGAAATCACTCCTTTCGTGACGAAAAAAGTACATCTTTTCATCTATAATTCGCAATTGGCTCTTTAGTATAGTTTCTCCTTCACTTTAACCAATGAAAGTATTGAATCTAGGACTTGCAATTTTATGCATGGCGTAAGGACTGAATCGATTTATGCGAACTCATGTATTTTGTCCCCATACGCTCATCATTAGCACTGTTACTTGCATAAGTTTTTAATACTTCACCCTGATTTTCGTTTGTTTTGCTAGCACACAAAATGGTGGCGAGTGGACGTGCCGCGGCTCACCATTCAAACCCGTTATTTTTCAAACATGTTTGTAGTCCAACGGTTAGGATAATTGCCTTCCAAGCAATAGACCCGGGTTCGACTCCCGGCAAACGCATTTTGTGTTTTTTTTTTAACTTTTGGTATTAACCGTGTTGCTGACAAGCAGTGGTACTGTGTTAAACTTGTTTTGCAGTACTAGTTTTTAGTGACGATCTCTTGTTGCCACTGCTGATGCAACTTATAACCGCGCCCACTAGCTGTTTAATGCACTATAAAAGCATTTCCATTATCTTTTTTTTTTGTCCAAAACAGAGAAGTAAGGAGGGGAGGGCAGGCAGGTTCAAGTACAGTAACTCTTGAAGGCACAAAAGTCAAACCTCATTAGCTTGAGCTCATGGCTACTTGGATCGACTCTTGTCCGTTAATATTTTAGCTCTTTAGCCAAATAAGCCATGCTTCAACGAGAAAAACAATAAAACTTTTTTTCCAACTCAGAGATCTTCCTATTTCCATTAAGATAAAGCGGAAATACAAATATTGGGATAGAATTTAGAGTAAGACATTCTGAAAATAAACGCTAAACTATACCAAACCTCTGTCTTAGAGGAGGAAGCTAGTGCATAAAGTCAGTGTGCTAAAACTGTGACGAATGTCCTCTATGTCTATTTGAGTAGAACACATGATACAGAAACACAACATGATAACTTCCATCAAACAGGCTTCAGGCCTTCAACTTCATGTCTCTAGCTTCAGGCTTGTTCTTCACTTCGATGGATCATCAAACTTGAGGGTGATAGCATCCTTGGGGGAGCAACATGTCAGCCGCCACTCTCATTATTGTATTCACACCATTGATAAGCATAGCTTTATCAGATTCTACGTATAGACCTGTCCAAAACCGCATTAGCGTTGCGGCATGACATATAATCTCAATAGGATTCTTTATAAGGATTTTATCAAAGCACACTTCATTTCACGAACAAAGAGCAGAAATTCCCCATATATGAAACAAACTTTTTTTCATTATGGAACCAATGTTCACACCAATTCCAGCATTGCTCTAAAGATGTATGAACATTTTTGGCTCCAAGACACTTAGCCACAACAATCCAAATTACTTTAATCACTAGACATGTAAATTAAAAAGAGATGATCAATATTCTCCTCCTGATTACAGAAAACACATTTTGTATCCTGATGCCATTTTTCTTTTAATAAGGTTGTCTTTTGTCAGAAGAGCATCGTTATTAGTCACGAGGCACATAAAAATCTGATTTTGTATGGGATTTTCCCTTTCTAGATTCATTTATGATTATAAAGCCATGACGTTCATTTCTAATCATAGCATCATACATTGACTTCCATTATAATCGTTTATTTATGAACACACAATTGACAATACCACGTGCTCCGGTCCATCTCGCCGCCGGCCGCGCGTGGTGCTGCCGGCCGGAGGCGAGACGACTTGGTTGCCCGCAGGATCGGACCTCTCGAACGCGCGCGCCGCCGCCGATCAGGATGATCTGTGTATCTACCATATCCAGATCCTTCGGATCGACGACGACGGCAGCCTGTGACCTGTCCGCCGTGCCATTTCCCAAAACCCCCCAAGCGCCCAAAGCTAACGCTAGCAAGATCATCATCGAGATCAGGGCGATCGATCAATTTTGGCGGGCGGGCGCGCGGCCGGCCGGCCGCCAAGAGACGCCGACGCCGAGGAGCCGATCGAGGAGGTGTCTGTTGCCATCTGTACTCACGCAGCACGCGAGATCGACCGGTTTGGACAGGGCCTGACGAGCTAGCTAGCTGTTCAATTCGCGCCCAATCTCGCCCATGCGGCCATGCTAGCTGTAGGTGGTGTGGGCTACTAGTTGCTGCATTGCATTGTTGCATGCATCAGGTGTCCTTTGGGCCCCGCGCTGTCGGCCTCACTCTCACACCTCTTCCTTTCCTCGACCATTCATTTTCTCTTGAGGCTGGTGGATGAGACCGAGAGGCGGCCGGCCGGCCGGCCGGCGTTGCATTTTCCGGACCGTGCTCGGCCCCCATCATGTCGGCCGGAGGCGGTCTGCCTTCTCAGCATGGTATCTGACTCCAGATCCGCCATTGTTGGCCTCGTAGCGAGCAGCGACCGACCGAATGATTGATGAGCCATTGAGCCACATGCCCAAGTTGCATTGCATTGCATGCATGCACAACAATGCAGGATTATTGCAGGTGTTAGTTGCTTTGGCGCCGAGGGGATCGTCGTCGCCAGGCGCGGTTGCCCATGCGGTTAAGCACGCCTTTTCTTCTTCAAGTAAAAGAAAGAAAAATGAAAAAAACAGCAGCTTATTCCTTCTACAACAATTTTCCATGTAATTCGATCCCTTCATCCCAATTTAGAAGACGTTTGATTTTTGGCATAAAGGACCACTGGTCTTATTTAAAAATTTATTTTCAAATTTTGATTTTCTTTGTCGTGGCTTCCTTTATCAATGAAAGTTATTCAAAAATGACTTTAAATTTGATTGTGTTTACATAAATTTTTTGAATGAGACGAGTAGCCGAGTTAGACTAAAATAATTAAATATTTTATAGTTTAGGATGGAGGAAGTAAATTATTATTTGACAGATCTTCAACAACAAAACAGAGGAGACAAAACTAAATATCCTCCAAAATAAAATTGTTGAAATCGTAGATTCTAAATCGAATTGGGGATCTTTACGTAGGTAAAAATAATTAAGATCATAATCATAGTCTTAAACCACCAGAAAATATACTTTAATGGTTAGCAGATAGCCTTTAGTTAAGATAGTCAGAACGCGTTGCAATGTAATTAACATCTTTACGTACGTACAATCCTATACTAACATTGCAATGTAATTAACATCTACTGTATCACTGTATGCTCTAGAAGACCTGCCAGAGAAGGGGGGCGGCCTTAATTTCTCTAGTGTGACAAGGCCTATGCCAGTCTTGCTTGATGCCGACTCACGTCAACCACCGTACGTACCGATTCTTTTTCCAGATATTTTGCCGGTTCCATCGGAGCATTTGACAGGTACGTACGTGATATCTTTAATAGTTGTCTTGAGTTCTCTTTTTTTTTTTTTTTGTTCGAATGAATTTATATAAAAAATGGGTCAGATTTTGTGACACCAAATTAGTAAACTACTCCCTCCGTATCGGAATTAGAAGACGTTTTGAACAATGACACGGTCTCCAAAGTATAACTTTGACTTCATATTTTTATAAAGATATATTCATCTTAAAGTGATAGATTTATACTTTTATGAAAGTATTTTTCAAGACAAATCTATCATATAGTTTTTATACTTTCAAAATCAACAATTTAAAAATTATTGATGATTTATGTTCTCAATGTTTGACTCAAACTTTGTCCAAAACGTCTTCTTTTTTGTGATACGGAGGGAGTATATATTTTCACAGCATTGTAGAGCCATCATGGAAGTTAGTATATATAGTACTCCCTCCGTCCCTAAATAAGTGTCGCCGTGAGATGCGTGCCACAAGTTTGACTTGATTTTTAAAAAATACGTGCAATATTTATATGTCCAAATAATTTTGTTAAAAAACTAGATCCAAAGATCTCTCCGATGATACTAATTATGATACTAATTGATGATATTTATTATTTATTAAAATTACCGGCATTTGCTTCTCGGGAAGCGAGACAGTTATTTAGGGATGGATTGAGTAGTCACGTGAAAGCGTTTTTCAAAAACATTAACTCTCTCCAATACACAGGGTCGTCATAAGAGCAAGCGGTTCCTGACCACCGTACGACTGCAGTACTGCACACCAGCAAAAACTAAGGCAAAATCCTAACTTGAGCGTGCGTGTGTTTTCCTTCTCTTTACATACTAAACTTGGAGAAGTGGATTTGTTTTTGAAGTTTGCTAATTAACCTTGAGTTTCCATTCAAAGATTTAAACCGTATCCATGTCCATCCACACAGTAATTTCAACAATGGAATACATCTTGAATTGCAAGTTTTGTGCGAACATGCATTCAGTTCAACATGCATTATATATATATATATATATACTATCTTATCCTTTTATATATCTCAAACTCTATCTCAAGTCGGCACACAGGGCATGGGCCGGGGGGTTCGATCGATCGATGCATGCAAGCCAAGTTTACAAAGCATGCATGCATGCAAATCTAGGCTTATCCTGACCTAACCTGAGAAAGCAACGCATCATAGGAGCGTCATGTGATCATGTCCATCTCTCTCTCCCCCTGCTGGCTGCCGCGCGCCTGGACCGCCTCCCCCTTGCCCTTTCAGGCTTTTACAACGCGCTCATCCTATATCCATCCATTGACCATCTGAAAACAAAACCATCCATGCATGCATCGATCGAGCACGCACGCAGTACGACTCTATATAAAAGCGCACGCGCGCTCGCCACCATCGTCTCAAATTAGAGACAGATCGAGAGAGAGAGCAACAAAGGAAGCTAGCTAGTCGGCACTCTCGGCAGTATAGGCAAAATCACACGCACACGTGCGCTACTTTTCGCAATAACTAGGAGAAGAAGAAGCTAAAGAATTGAAGTACAAGAAGATGGGCGGCGTCAGCGGCGGCGGAGGCAAAAAGTTGCAGCAGCTGGTGGCTCGTCTCCTCCACCTCCACCACCACCACCCGTCGTCGGCGGCGGCGGCGCAGCAGGCGAATAATTCCAAGAGCGCCGCCGGCGTGGCGCCGCGGGGCCACTTCGCGGTGTACGTGGGCGAGGCGCGGGCGCGGTTCGTGGTGCCGACGGCGTACCTGAAGCAGCCGTCGTTCGTGGCGCTGCTGGAGACCGCGGAGGAGGACTACTTCGGCCTCGACCACCACTCCCACCCCGGCGGCCTCGCCATCCCTTGCTGCTCCGAGCGCGACTTCGCCACCCTCCTCCGATCCCTCGGCTAGGTAGCTCCTAGCTACCGACGACAGCTGTGCTCTAGTAAATAATTAATGCTCGGCGCCGCCGCCGGCACTGGGGCTTGCACATTGGTCGGCCGGCCTCATCGGCCGTTGTTGATTAATTGCATATATATATATATTCTTCTTCGTTCCTGGATGATAGATGAGCTCGCTTGCTCTACTTCTCCAATGTAGTAACCTGAACAATCATGTGTGTGGATATAGAGAGTGAGATTTGTTAAGACTGAAACATCATCTAGTAGTAGATCGACATGGGTATAGTGCATTTTAGTGTGATGTTCAAGTGATCCTAGTACATGAGCTACTAGATCGGAACAGAGAGGAGTGCTAGGGTTACAAACCGAGATCCAGAGGAGTAGTGGCGGCGGCCAGTGGTGCAGTAGCAGACGGCGGCGCGGAGGTGGTGGCGTCGTTCGTCATGGTCGTCGGCGCTGAGGCGTCCTCTGCCGTGACGCGTGGAGGAGAGGGAGGCGTCGGAGTCCGGCGGTGGTGGCGTAGCCGGGGCGTGGTCCAAATAAGGCTGTCGGCGGCGGCTTCCCCTCACACGGGCGGCGCCCTTACTCGACGGATTAGGGTTGTAGGTGGGTTTTGGCGGCTCAGTCGAACCTCGTACCTTGAGCCCCGGCACCCCACGTCCTTTATATAGCGCTGTGCGACGGGGGCCCACCAACCATGGAAGGGTTGGGCGCCCCCGATTAGGGCGCGGATCAAGGCCCAGCCCAGCCGTTGGGCTGGATTGGATGAGATCATTCTAACAAGATTAGAGATGGAAAGCACAAACAACCAAGTACTACTAGTAGTATGCAAGTAAAGCTTGGCAATGGCGAGGGCTAAAGCTAGCTGATGGTGAAAATCTTCATTCTTCTTTGACAGGGCCACGCAGATGGTGACGCTTCCAGGCCCATCGTCATGCAGCAGTGCTCCAACCCAGCCCGCTTGCTTGGGTTCCTCAGTCATCCCCCACCGGGCCAGCCCGTCGTGGTTGCAGACTCCTCCGTCCTAGCAGTCCACTTGCATGGCCCAAGTTCTAGGGACACTCTGTTGGACTAGTGTGCTTGAATGTCCGTCCGTCCGGGTGGCAGCTGAAAAGGAAAAAGTCTACTTTCACTTTCTCAACTTTTCGCGAAAGTCTAATTTTCCTCTCTAAACTTCAAAGCCGGACAAACAGTCTCCCTCAACTATTCAAACCATACATTTTACCTCCCTAGTGTGGTTTTGATGGTGGTTTTGCTACAGTAACGGTGGTTTTGTCTTTTTCTTTTTTATTTATTTTGGCTGAATTTTTGAAAAATCGTAGTAAATCACAAAAAAATTATAAAATAAAAAATCTAATTTTATTGGACTCCACATAAATAGATCTAAGTAGTGAATATATAATATCTTTAGCATAAAGTTTTTTGCTAATATTTTTTATTTTTTATTTATTTTGTCTAAATATTTAAAAAATATAGTAAATCACCGAAAATCATAAAATAGAAAATATAGTTTTATTAGACTCCACATGAGTAGATATATAAATAGACATATAATATGATATACTTTAGTATAAAATTCTTGATGTAACTTTCGATCTATACTTTTTTTATAATTAATTAAAATAATTCATAACTATAGCTTTCGTATTTATTTTGTTGAACTAAAAAGCATACCATATTATATATTCACTTTGTGAATCTACTCATGTGGAGTCCAACAAAATTGAATTTCTATTTTATAATTTTTCAATGATTTGTTATACTTTTCAAATATTTAGCCATAATAAATAAAAAAGAAAATACTAGCAAAAACTTTATATAAAAAGATACCATATTGTATATTCAATAGATCTACTTATGTGGAGTTCAATAAAATTAGATTTTTATTTTATAATTTTTATAATTTACTATGATTTTTTTTTAAAAATTCAGCCAAAATAAATAAAAAAAAGAAAAAAAAAAACCACCATTACTGTAGCAAAACCACCGTCAAAACCACTCTGTGGAGGTAAAGTGCATGGTTTGAAAAGTTGAGGGAGGCTGTTTGTCCGGTTTTGGAGTTCGAGAGAAAATTAGACTTTTGCAAAAGTTGAGGGAGGAAAAATAGACTTTTACACAATCATCTTACACAATTTAGGTTTGAAAAATAGACTTTTAGTATAAAAAGTATTTTTTTTAATTACACTGAAAATACAAGGGGATCTCTCCAAATTTTTTTTGGCAACAATCATCTTGCACAATCAACTATATCAAGACGATAGTTTACATGCAACAATTTAGGTCTAATTTGGATGCAAAGTATTTTTAAAGTAGTAGAGAAATACTACGGTTTTATAAAATACTTTGGTTTTTTAAAAAGTCGCTATAGGTGCTTAGATGCAACAATTTCTATAGTATTTAAAACCATGGTTTTATCAAAACTATAGTGTTTTGAGCTTTAAAAACTCTACTTATGATCTTTTTTTTAAACCATGGTTTACGTCTCTTTGGCTTATAAAACTTTGTGATACCGTAGTTTCTAAAAACTGCATTACTATTAGAAAAGTGTTAGCTTTGCATATACATTAACTGTATACGCTGATTGGTGTAGAACCAAACAGCACCTAATATCTAGTATCTAGAATCTAAAACCTCCTTAAAATAATTTTATAAGTGGAAAATGAATAGAGAAAACTGAAGGGTGCATTTACTTTTGCGCCTTTGTCCAACAGTTTCCAATAGTAACCCACACTGCTCGTTCAGCGTACTGTGAGGACGGAGACGTGTCTGATCTATATGCCGTCCCTACCAACAGGCTAAAATTCGCATGAAGGGCCTGCTTGGTTGGCATCCAACTTTTGCCAAACCAAAATCATGACATGCCAAATTTATGGCTACCAATTCTTTCATTGTCAAAGAATTGGTGGCATCAATTTTTATACCAAAATTTTGGCAAGTCTCTAGAATATTCTTAAACTACATATAAAAATGAAATTTGGTAAGCTTTCATTTTGGCAGCCAACCAAACACTATACTAAAATTTTTGTCAAAATTTTGGCAATTATGATTTGACATGGCTTCATTTTGGCTTGCCCTAGTCTTGGTTTGGCAAATTTTGGATCTAGCCAAGCAAGCCCGAAATCCGTCCAAATCTCCGCGCGCGTCA